>LR751424.1:32500-92959 GCA_902729485.2 Mus minutoides | reverse complement strand
GGGAACAAGTGTTTAGGATGCAGTTAAGAATTATGTAATGGGTGGAATTTCCTCTTTAAGACCCATGACCTCACTAGTTCTGGGCAGCTGACTAAATTTCCAGTATCAGGTGATTTCCTGCCTGTGGAATGAGCTTTAAGTCCAACTAGCCAGCTCTTGGTTATCATCAAGGGTAAGTGCTGCCTTTGCACCTTTAGGGCTATCTTGCCATGCTGGTCCTTGTGGTTCCTGCTCATTACAGCTGGTAGGACTATTGATCGTTTTTTTCCTCCCTTGGCAATTTGCATATCAATTTCCGGTACTATGGAAACTGGTACACCTCCTCAGGGAGGAGGCTTTCCTGTCAGTTCCAGCTAAAATCCTGAGTCCTATGTCCAAAGTACATGGAGCCCTCAGCTACAGGGTCTTACCTTCCACAGCTGGGAGACAAGCAAGAGTAAGAGCATTGCCATTTGCTGAGTCTCTTGGGCAATCCCGATCAACAATCAGAAAGGAGGTTTCTCATGCCTGATGTTGGGGTTTTTATTAGAAAATCCATGGCTCTTTGTCACACCAGGTGAAATAACTTCATTTAAGATATATAATGTGTATATCTATGTAATTTTAGGATTCTCCATATCTTTTTCAAGCATGATTAGTAGGATTTATCCCTCTTACATCCTCTTCTCTATTGTCCTCACTCCCACCTCCCCAAAACAAGCCCCTCCCTCGTTTTTCCCAGTTCTCTCTTCATGTCATCTGTATCTCACTATTCTACTCTCTGAGCTACGTCTGCACCCCCAATCCTGGTCCCTCATTCCTGGTTACTATAGTTACTCACACCTGAAGATTTAGAGTTAGAAACCACAGATAAGAGAGAAAATGTAATGCTTGTCTTTGTGCGCTTGGGTTACCTTACTCAGTATACTAACTTTCTCGTCACTCTTGGTTACGTGGCAAGTTCAAAGTCAGCCTGGCTTACAGGAGATCTTGTCTCAGAAAAAGAAAAAAAAGAATTTGAGAAAGGATTTGCAAACCAGTGCTATTTATGATAATATATTTTTAAAAATACAAGTCTTTAAGTATTGTTCTAACACGCTGTGCTCAAAGCAATGCACAAGGAAACAGTCAAGCACCACAGGGATCATTAGTGAGTGCTTAGGCAGAAAGAGTAGCAATCAATTCTATCGCAGAGCTGATGATTCAGGGTTATTGGGGTGTCTTAATTTGCCTTATGATTTATAGTCGATTCAGTTAGATCAAAATCCGAATAGGCAATTGCACTTGTCTAAATGCACATGAGTGATTGCCAGCTGGCAGCATGTATGTAGAGACACACATAGGTCCTAGAGTAGCCAAAGAAATCCTAAAGAGAAAAGGCTCTTAGGACTTCGGAGATTTTACGGGGTGTTAAAGAACAGAGGTAGCTAAGGATGATGTAGGCTGATCCCAAGACTGTACATATAGACCAGAGGAATAGTAGAAAGAGTTCAGAAAATGATACACACTTAAGTGGTCACTTGATTCAAGACAAAGATGAATTTGAGTAAGTAGAGGGATTATCTTTTCAATGAATGAAACACATTCTTGGAAGTGACAAGAATCCCACCTCATATACAGATAGTTACATTTACGTCTTCTAGGAGAAAGCTTAGAAGGATATCTTCAGAATCTTTGGTAACTCAAAGATTTCTTCAAAATGATAGATGAAAACCCTAACTGTTAAAGCATTATAACTGGACTCCATCAAGCTAGGAAGTACTTGGCTAAAAGTCATCCTGAAGAGAATGAGAAGGAAGCCACAGAATGCCAGACACATACTGGCGCTCACATATTAAACTCTGCGTTCATTAGGAGACTCTTTAGAGAAACCCCACTAAGATCAATATTTAGAAAAAAATCAAGCCAACAACAGAAACGAGCAGAGATATGAATATGTCTTTGTAAAGTGTTCAGCGGTAGCACTCAAGAAGTAACAAGAAGTTAAAACTATCAGTGAGGTCTGTTCCCAGCATGCCGGTGCCAAGAGCCTGGTGCACCTCCTCACTGGGAAGCAACGGTCGATAGTGGCCTGCCTTATGATACGGTGCATAGCAAACATCCAGAATCTCTAGAAATTGTCCTAATGGTAGACAGCAGTCATAAATGTTTGTTGAAGAAGATCTGCAAATGGGGAAGAACAGTGTGTGTACTGAGAGCTGAGGCTCATCTGCTGCTTCCTCAGTAACCCTTTCCTGTGTGTTCAACAAGGACACTCCTCCAGCTCTCCAGTTGTCCTCTTCCTAAGAGAGTCAGGTTGAGAGCTGACTATGCCAGAAACTGCGGGAGGTTCTAGACCCAGCACACAGCATATGAACTCAGCCACAGTGCTATCACTTAGGACAAAACAGGACCAGGAGAATATGGAGTTAAATCGTCAAAGTGAGCCTGCATTGTTAACCCTGGATGCTCAGGGAGGAATCAGTCTTCAGCCTGAGGTCTCAAGACCTGATACCTGCAGAGAATATTTCAGATGTAATTAAGTAGAGGACACAATGGTAAGACAGATGCATAAGTCTTCCATAATCAATATTTAGAAACTGTCTTCATCCCTGTTGGCCTGCCTCCTGCTGTTGTGACAAACACCTGAGATCTGAGTTCATCTGGTTCCGGCTTTCCTAGGTTTGTGACGATGGCCACTGAGCCCTGGAGATTTAGCCCTGTGGAGGCCTAGCACTTGGGAGGCAGAGGCAGGCTGATTTCTGAGTTTTAGGCCAGCTTGGTCTACAAGTGAGTTTCAAGACAGCCAGGGCTACACAGAGAAACAAACAAAAACAAAACAAAAAAAAGGAAAGAAAAGAACTCGAGAGGGGAAATATAAACAGCGTCCACAGTCTGTATCTATCCCTAGTTCAGTTACTGTCTTAGATCAGCTTTTGCTGGTTGATTTGGAAGGGTTTTAAATTTTAAAAGGACTAATAATTTATATTTCCCAAGGTGTCCTTTGTGCACTAATTTGAATATATCTTTTGTTATACAGAGTTTGCTATTGTATGTAATCAGAGTTCTTTTAAATAGAAAAGAAAAGAAAGTAAAGGAAAAGAAAAGGAAAGGAATGGAAAGAAAAGGAAAGAGAAGAGAAGAGAAGAGAAGAGAAGAGAAGAGAAGAGAAGAGAAGAGAAGAGAAGAGAAGAGAAGAGAAGAGAAATCATGAGAGGAGTGTGCAGTGGAGAAGGTCCTTTACCTTTCGGAGGCCAGGTAACAACAAGACAGATAAGGCCACCCTCTTATCACCGTCAGGGGCACACTCCAAGGCCACTGGGCCCTTTTCTTAAGTGTCTGCCACCATCCAACAGCACATCAGGCTGGTGGGAAACCACCGGCTGTTTGCAGATTTCTCATCCTAATTGAGGTGATTCTCACAAGCAAAACTCTTGCCCCTTTCATTTATGATTTATTTGGCCTTCTCAAACTGTTACTTTCTTATATTTCAAAAAGGAGAGAGGCAGAGAGAAGAGAAGGAAGAGGGGAAGGGGTGAAGGGGAGGGAAAGAGGGAGGGAGGGAGGGAGGGAGGGAGGGAGGGAGGGAGGGAGAATGTGTGTGTGTGTGTGTGTGTGTGTGTGTGTGAGAGAGAGAGAGAGAGAGAGAGAGAGAGAGAGAGAGAGAGAGCCTGGAGAGATGACTCAGCAGTTAAGAGTGCTTGCTGCTCTTCCAAAGGACCAAGTGTTCAACTCTCAGCACTCAGAGAGGTGACTCCCAATTCCCTGTAACTGATACTCTCTTCTGACCTAGACACAGACACAGACACATATACATGCGTGCGCGCGCGCTCACACACACAAATAAAAAAATAAATCTTTAAAAAGCTAAGTAAAAAATTTAAAGAATCAGAATGAAGAAATATTTTCCATGCTAATAGAAATAGCTACAAATAACAGAACTCCCTGCTTACTGCAGGAAGACAGCTGGGAGAGATGGGGCAGATGGGAAGCTGGGAGAGATGGGGCAGATGGGAAGCTGGGAGAGATGGGGCAGATGGGAAGCTGGGAGAGATGGGAAGCTGTTGACGGTGTTGCTGGGTTTGGTGTGCGAATATTGTAGGTTTTCATAAGAAATCCAAAATTCACTGGGCAGTGGTGGTACACACCTTTAATCCCAGCACTTGGTAGGCAGAGGCAGGCAAATTTCTGAGTTCGAGGCCAGCCTGGTCTACACAGTGAGTTCCAGGACAGCCAGGACTACACAGAGAAACCCTGTCTCGAAAAACCAAAACCAAAACCAAAACCAAAACCAAAACCAAAACCAAAACCAAAACCAAAAAAAAAAAAAAAAATCCAAAATTCTGAGCCCTTAACTATTTCACCAGTGAAGGAGAACATTTTGAAGACTGAAGAAGTCAAACAGATCCCAGGCATACATTGCTCTGGGCTAGTCTAGTCGGTCTGCTGATCTCCCTTGGGCTAACCCACAGCCAGTCAGCTGAGTGACCCTTCCTAGAAACTCGCTGGGGTTTTCTAACAGAGGCAAGACTACAGTGGAGACCTGACTTTGGGATATTATCTGGGGAATCTGTGGTGGGATGTGCTAGGGGGCAGGGGGTAAAAGGGAGGGAAGGTAAGAGCTAAGGAAACAAGACAATTCTCAGAAAGTTAGCTCCAGGAAAGAGATTCCTTTTTTTTTCTCCCATCCTTTCAGTATGCAAAAAAGGTGTCCTGCTGACTTTTAACCCAGGAGAAATGCAGCAGAAGAGATAGTGTTAGTTGTCTCAGCCTTCTTGCCTTCCTTCCGACATCATAAGCCAGCTTTGAAGGAGACCCCAGAAGAGATAATGTTAGCAAGCAGGTGAGGGAACCTTTTTTTTTTCACATTAGTTTAGTTATTTATTCACTTTACATCCTGATCACAGCCCCTCCCTCCCTCCCTTCCTCCTCCCAATCCCACCCTCATCCTCCCTACCTCTTCCCCCTTCCCTTCTCCTCAGAGAAAAGGCACCCCCCATGGGTGCCACCCCACCCTAGCACATCAAGTAGGACACATCCTTTCACACTAAGGCCAGACCAGGCAGCCCAGCTAGGGGAAAGGGATCCAAAGTCAGGCAATAGTCCGAGCCAGAGACAGCCCCCACTCCAGTTGTTGGTGGAATCACATGAAGACCAAGCTATGCACATCTGCTACATATGTGTAGGGGGCAGTAGGTCTAGCCCACACATGTTCTTCGGTTGGTGGTTCAGCCTCTGTAAGCCTCCATGGGCTCAGGTTAGTTGACTCTGTTGGTCTTTCTGCGGAGACCCTCTGGCTCTCTCCATCTTTCCTCCCCTGACTCTTCCACAAGAAGCCCTGAGCTCCTCCTCATGTTTGGGTCTCTGCATCTGCTTTCATCAGCCGCTTTTCATCAACTGCTGGATGAAGCCTCTCAGAAGACAATTATGCGAAGGCTCCTGTCTGCAAGCATAACAGAGCATCCTTAATAGTGTCAGGGGCTGGCTCTCTCCCATGGGATGGGTCTCAAGTTGGTCCAGTTGGTTGGCTGTTCCCTCAATCTCTGCTCCATCTTTATCCCTGTATATCTTGTAGGCAGGGCAAATTTTGGGTTAAAGGTTTTGTGGGTGGGTTGATGTCCCCCTCCACTGGAAGTCTTGCATGGCTACAGGGGGTTGTCACTTCAGGCTCCATATTCCCTGTTGCTGGGAGTCTCAGCTAGGGTTACCACCATCCCCCACCTTTGCAGGTCTCCCAAGCCAGAGATGCCCCTCACTGATTTTCTATTCTCTCTTCCAGTCCTCCCCTCCCCCAACTCTCCCTATACCTGATCCCCATCTGGGGTTCATCTCCCCTCCCCATCCCCTCTCCCACCCAGTACCCTCCCTCCATTTGCCTCTGATGACTACTTTATTTCCCCTTCTGAGTGAGATTCAAACATCCTCCCTTATGCCCTCCTTGTATTTAGTTTCTTTGGATCTGTGGATTGTAGCATGGGTATCCTGTACTTCATAGCTAATATGCACTTATAAGTGAGTACATACCATGCGTGTCTTTCTGGGTCTGGGTTACCTCACTCAGGATGGCATTTTCTAGTTCTATTCATTTGTCTTCAAATTTCCTGATGCCATTGTTTTTATAGTGGCCGAGTAACACTCCTTTGTGTAAATGTAACAAATTATCTTTATCTGTTCTTCAGTTGAGGAACATCTGGGTTGTTTCTAGTTTCTGGCTATTAAGAATGAAGCTGCTATGAGTTGAGCAAGTGTCCTTGTGATATGGTGGAGCATCTTTTGGGTAAAAGGAATATTAAAGCAATCACATGGATGGTGACAGAGACACAGACATCGAAGGCCCTGGCTGGGTGCAGAGGGGAGCAGAGATTAAAGTTTTTTCTGAAGTTCCACTTGGGATCCTGCAGGCGCTCAAAGAATACCCTTCCATGCTGCTCTCTAGAACACACCGAGGCTTGGACACTGCCGACAGAAAGCCGTGTGCTTTCTAGAACACACCGTGGCTTGGATGCTGCCGACAGAAAGCCGTGTGCGTTCTAGAACACGCCGAGGCTTTGACACTGCCGACAGAAAGCCATGTGCTTTCTAGAACACACCGTGGCTTGGACACTGCCGACAGAAAGCCGTGTGCTTTCTAGAACACGCCGTGGCTTGGACGCTGCCGACAGAAAGCCGTGTGCGTTCTAGAACACGCCGAGGCTTTGACACTGCCGACAGAAAGCCATGTGCTTTCATGGAAGAGAGATCTAGTTCCCGGAGGCAGTCTGGACAAACAGAAAGAGGGCTGCATTGGTAGAGTGCATAGGGGAGGGGTGTCAGTCCCCAGCCCTGAAGAAACCACATGTGATAGTGCATGCCTAATACTCAGAAAGTGGAGGCAGGGGGATCAGAAATTCATAGTCATCCTTGGCTACGTAACAAGTCAGAGGAAAATCCTGGACACAAGAGAACCTGTCTCAAACACAAATAGGTTAAATAGATGCAAAATTAAAAACAGTATAAGACTTTAGACATTAATGACAAAACTGCTTTTTCTTAAGCAGCCAAGGGTAGATGACTAAATATAATTGATGAGGCTTGAGAAGATCAACACTCTTGAGTTTTGCTGGGAATTTGGAGGAACTTGTGTGTTCCCAGACACCAGTGGTGGGACCAGTGCTGGATAGCAGTGTACGGCCACACAATTTCCCCTGCAGCCACCCCATGCTGGGTGCTCCCCAAGGACACTCCAACTTTCACACCCACCAATGCTCACAGCCCTTTGATGTGTAGTCGCCCCAAAGGGACAAGGAAAACCTCCAGAGCAAGCATGGTGGGCACTGCATTGTGGGACACATTCATTCTCTTGATGGAATCAGTCCGGCTATGCAAAGGACTGCATAGTGGTCCATCCTTCCATGGGCAGAGTCCTCAAACCCATGCTGCTGGGTGAAAAAGAACCAGACAACACAGCTCATACCCACCATCATTTCATTGATGCATACAAAATTACAGCTGTGTGTGGGGGTAGGAGGGGGAGGGGCTGGCAAGATGGAACAATGGAGCGATGGGAGGGGAGAGAGGAACCTGGGTTTGATTGACTGACTTGTATTGATTGCAGAGGGTTCATGGGAATGCACAGATGTCAGCTATATGTGTTAAGTATGTATAGTCTATTGCATACCAATTATACCTGAATGAGGTTGTTAAAATATTTAAATATTTAGAACCCAACAATCCAGAGGGAGGGAGGGAGGGAGAGAGGGAGGGAGGGAATATGTGTTCAACACAATGAGGTCTTAAACATAAATTTTTATTGAAATGATCTGAGAGATGCTTTATAAATTTTTGTACGCCTTTTTAATGAGAGATTTAATTTGTGGTTTTCTAATTATTGTAAATGTTATTGGAAACATGCCATTGTGGTGTGAGGTATTTCTGTCTTGCTTTTCTAGGTCAGGGTCTCATGTAGCCAGGGGTGGCCTCAAACTCCTGACCCCCTGCCTCCAAATCCCAATGCTGAGATTTCAGGCAAATGCCACTACCTAGATGTAGGCTCTTCTTGTTTCATTTTTACTAGTTACTTCTTACCCCTCTCTGGCTGCCCCTGTATGCTCCTCCATTTCACCTTTTCCTTCTGCCCTGCAGCCCCCACCCCATCCCCAGCCTCTCTGAGCCATAGAAATGTTCTGTTTCCAAAGGCAAACCGAGCCCAGCCTGACTGGCCTTTCTCCCGGGGCTTCATTTCCTTCTTAGTTGTTGGTTCTGAGGCATGTGCTGTGAGGACCGTGTGTGCAGTCCGTGAAACTTTTACACCTGGACTGTGGTATTTCTCTTTAGTTTGACAGATTGGTCTCCTTCGGAGCCTTGTGTACTTTGATACACAGTTGCTCTGTGGATCAATGCTCTGCGGGCATGGTGGGTATTGGACCGGGGCTCTGCTCCATCGGGGCTTGTTTTAACGAAGTCACACAGTAATATTTGGTCTTTAGAATCTCAGATGCATGTGGGTTCTCCCTCAAAGGAGCAGTGCCTCTATTCTTACTCCTCCCACAAGTCAGTCGGGAAGGTTCTTCTGGAATGCAGAACCTGTTACTGAGCAGATTTTAAAATGTTTTTCCTAGCTAAAGAAACTTGACTTGATGAACCAGAAAAAAATATTTATTTTTTTCCCTTTTGCACAGGCTAGCCTCAAGCTCACAGTCCTCCTGTCTCAGCGTGCTTGGTGCCTATGCCATCAGGTTCCACCCTGTTCCGCTTCAGCAATCCTTTCCACCTCTTTCCTAATCTCCTGCGCTTTCCTTTACTCTCACTTGCACACTGATGCTTGGTGGCTCTCACCACAGGGAGAAATCTTCAAGGCCAAGCTCAGGATCCAATCATCTTTACACTCCCCAGAGAAGTCATGGCGTGTAATTACTTATCCAGAGAACAGATTGTAAAAAACAAGCAAAGGGGTTGTTGATACTCTCATCTAGCACCTTGTGTGCTGGCGCCCCCTAGTGTCCAGTTTATGTCTAAAGACTCTCAGGTTAAGGAGATTTTAAATTTATCTTCAAGGAAAACTTGTCTGACTGGGCCCTTTTATTTATGATCTTTCCCCTCCTGTCGCTAAGATTGACTGGCAGAAGAAAGGACAGCAGCAGGCGCAGGCACAGCCATTTTCCTTGATGGCAGCTCTCTTGTTTGCCAGGGTCTCTTCACAAATGCTTTTGCTTCACTCCTGTAATGGAGGATCAAAGCATTTTATTGATTCTAAAATAGAGCCTTTTCATGTTCTGACATTTCTGAGATGGAATTGCCGCCTGCAATCGCTGCCTCACTTCTTATACCTTACATATGTCTGTGGGCAATCACCAGACCACGGCCACTTCCTATAGTCAGGAAAACTTGGTTAGAGGCAGCTACGATGCACATCGGTTGAGTTGTGGACATTTATTTGTTTGGTTTTTTTGTTTGTTTTTTTTTTGTTGTTGTTGTTGGGGTTTTTTTGTCATTGCTGTTGTTCTGTTTTGTGGTTGTTGTTACATTTAGGCCATTTCAAGATCTTTAAATATTAATAATTTTATATGTGCATGTATAAAGTTATGGACCATTATCCATACAAAGAGGCAGGGGGTGATATGAAAGAACATAAATTAGTATAATTTTGTTATATTTTGCAGAACACACTGTCTACAGTGAGAAACAATCAAATTGTACAATCCTGAGAAGAGCTGATGGTGGACAGGTTCCTAGAGAGATGTGTTCAGATGCAGTTTGTCATGGACTCAGAAGTGCCACTAAAGGTGAGGGAAGAGTATGACAGCCTGTGACAGTCCCCCTGAATAAATGCTTTTAAATCTAGTAACAAGGGATTGGTGTAACTGTGCACTTGTCATGTAAGACTGCCAAGATGTCCATCTGTCAGTGCCTTCTTGTTCTAATGTGTGTATGTGTGAGGGTGGGCATGCAGATGTGTGTGGAGCTCAGCGGACAATTCAAGGGTCATCCTGAGAACCACCGCCCAGCGCCTGTGAGAACTCTTCTCTCTTGGTCATGGAGCTCACATTAGGCTAGGCTGGAAGGCTCCTCCAGGGATGGATACTCTTGTCTCTCCCTCCTTGGTGGTCACAGGAACCCAGCACATTGCTCTGCATGGTATATAGGTGCTGGAGATGGAACCTGGGTCCCTGTGGTTGCAAAGGCCAGTGCTTTACTGACTGAACCACCATCCCCGAGCCCACGTTGCCAGTGCCTTTTTAATATGTTTATACGGAGCTCTCTTTTTTGTGGTAGGTGATTAATTTGGGGAGATGATAAAATCTAGACAGATTTCTCAGTCAGTGTTAAGTGACAGATGAGCTTTTTGTTCAGGTGTGGTGTTTTTCTTGGCTTAGCACCTCCCTAGGATGGTAGTTTTTTGAGAAGGCAGATTTATGAGAACATTCTATCTGCCTCTCCTTAGACTAACTTGGGACCTGGAAAGCTGTTGACTGAGGCTCTTGCTGTCCTTGAAGGCTCAAATCTGGGTTCCAACCCAAAGATGACCTCAGGGTTGGCCAGCATTGACAGGGTACCAGTGCCTTGGATGAGCATTTCTGTCTCCTTTAACATTTAAAGCACGTGGACGTGAACTGCAGCGTAAGTCAAACTGTGTTGGTGCAGAAGGAAAAGCTGTCCCACCAGTTGACATTTGTAGGCAGAGGCAGTTTTGAAAGGAGTTTCATTTTTAAAATACCATGTGGCTTTAGATTAAATGGAGGGAGATAATTGCTGGTCACCAGCAGTCAGACATATTTTCATAGCGATAGGCTGAGTTATAGAGCTGGTGCCCATAATCATATTCTCAATGCCTTCACTTTTGTGAGAGCTGCTGACAAAACAGAGCGTCCAGGACACCAGGCAGCCCTGTGGTGATCTGAGGTTCCGTGGCTGTGCCTGGACTCACGGATAGGGAGCAGGGATAACCTGCTTCTTATGATTACGTAGTGCCCAGCCAGCAAAAGCTCAGGTAAAGGTTAACCTCTGAAATAGAGCCAGTCCCCAGGTCTTCTCTTAGCCACCAGGAGACTGATAGCAACAGTCTCCCACTCCACCCCAATGAACACCTTCATCCAGCCTCTACTGTCTTCTCCCCACATGCAGACATGCAAACATCAGAGTAGTCTTGACTGGCGTCTAACTTGATACCAATAAACACTCAATTGCCTTTTAGTCCTTCGTTGCCCTGTTAATCATAAAAACGCTCCCAGGATACAGGGCTGGAGAGATAGTGCTGTGGTTAAGGGCACTTGCTGCTTTTCCAGAGAACCTGAGTTCAATTCCAAGCACCCACATTGGGTGACTCACAACCACTTGTAACTCCAGCTCCAGAAAAGACAACATCTATGCCACACCCCCACGAGCACTCACATATGGCAGGCACGCTACACACAAATAGAAAATAACAAAAAATAAAATCCTAAAATGTTCCCAATATCGAGACTGGGCTCTAGCACCACCTCCAGCCTCTCAGTTTGTGATTGATTGGAAACCATAACTCCTGTGGCATAACCAACCAACCAACAATAACAGTCACTCTGCATAAAGAAACACTGAAACTTTGGCTTGTCCTCAAGTCCCTGAGGTTGCATACCATGAATTTGAAATGAATTTGATTACCTTCCTTTAATTTCTAATATAATCTTGCTGTATTTTCAAAATAGCCCGTGGTTTGTAATCATCCTGCTTTCAGGCTTATGGGGAACTCTTGAACACACTTATACCTTTGGGCTCTTGCTATCTGTTTCTGAATGTTTAAGTCAAAATGGAGTAGAGCAGCTGAATTACAAAATTTATGTTGTAGGAGCTAGTGAGAGCTGGTGACCAAAGCTAAATCTGTTTTCCTCATTCAGTTATGCTCACCCACATTTATATGAAAGGTCTTCCCCACCCAATGAAGCGATTCAGCTAAACACCGTGCTCCGTCTCCACTCAGAATTGTCTGTCCTCAAATAGCCGTAGCCTAGAAATAAAATCAGATAATTAATAAAATCTGTACCAAGGGTCTGGATCAGTTTCCAAGAACTGTACCATAAAGGATAGACAGGGTACTTTTCTTGATGTCACTCCCTCTGAAGAAGTGTCTGACAGAACTGGGACACAGAGCCCAGGGGACAGGGAATTTGAAGCAATTACCTAAACAATTCTGACCAGAAGGTGTGTGGCCTCTCAGAGTCACCCACTTTGAATAGAGGAGGAGTAGCAATGTCTTGACTCATGTAGGCAATTAATGAGAGCATCTCCAGACACACACACTGAAACTGACTCATTACAAAGACAGACAATTTTACTGTTGGGAAAAATAGGCTCATGTGTATTACTTATGCTATAAGGATGCATAATTTCTTGTCTGCTTTATAGAAGAGATAGAATCTTTCCTCTGCCCAAGAGCAGTTCTTATATGTACCATTTAGTGTTTAATTTCTTTTCCAAGTCTGGATACATGGCTCAGTGGTTAAGTACACTGGCTATATTTGCATAGGACCAGAGTTCAGTTCTTAGCACCCATGTGGTGGCCCACAACAACTCCAGTGCCAGGAAATCTTGTGTCCTCTTCTGCCCACCCCAGGCACTGCAGCTATGTGGTGCTCAGACACATATGCAGGCAAACCTTAATACACATACAAGTAAAAACACTTTAAAAATTACATTTATTCATTCAATTTACAACAAGAGTCCCAAGAATCAAATTCAGGTCATCAGACTTGGTGGCAAGCCTCTTTACCCACTGAGCCATCTCACCAGCCCCATGTGCTGCTGTTACTGACACGGTGACTATAATTCTATATTTAATTTTTCCTCTAAATTTTGCATTGAATTTTAAAAATCCAATTAACTCTGTGTGCACGTGTGCTTGTGTGACTGCACACATGCCACTTCATACATGTGGACATTAGAGGTAATTTTCAGGATTCATCTCTCACCACGTGGAGCTCAATGATCCAACTCAGATCATCTGGCTGGACAGCAGGCTCCATTTCCCGTGGAGCAATCTCAGCAGCCCTATAACTCGATGCTTCTAAAGCAAAACTCTCCATAAGCAGCAGAACTTTCATCCACACAGGAAAAGTAAGACAGAGAAGCCAAGGTCGGTACAAAGCCCTGAGAAGTTTGAGAAGGAAAGAACAGATGTGCTTCAGAGAAATGAAAGGACATCAGAAGCTTCATTGAAAAAAAAAATCCATTTTATTCACAGGGTACGTTTCCAAATATTCTCCAAGGAAGGGAGGTAGAGAAACTGAGACTTGGTTAAATCTCCTCACTGCCACACCATTCAAGAACACACGAAGGAAAGGACATTTTCCCAGTGACCTCCCTTGGGCATATCACTGTTTGTGTCAGCCCACAGATAGGCACCTTTTTTTTTTTTCAAGTCACACCATAAAGAGTACCGATTAAACCAATTTTTCTTACCTGCTGCATTTTATGTGAAATTCTTTTTAAGAGAGAGAGAGAGGGGGGGGGAGAGGAAGAAAAAGAAAGAAAGAAAGAAAGAAAGAAAGAAAGAAAGAAAGAAAGAAAGAAAGAAAGAAAGAAAGAGAGAAGAAAGGAACAGCTCTGGGTTACTCCATACTTTCTACCATAAAATTTGGCTTTAATAAGAGGAAGCCACTCTGCAAACACATCAAGGGTTCAATTTTATAGTGTGATCTAAAAAAATTCTCTCCCCAAATTATTATATCCATGGATCAGTAGACTATATTACATGAGAAAGAATATTTAAATTTTCCTATTTTTACTCTTATCCAGCTTCTGAAAATTCACACTGATAAAACAGCTTGCATATGTGTGGAATTAGAGTCTACAATACACAACGAAAGAGGCCAAAGGTAAAAATATTTCCCCAATATTTTGCAGATCAAACTCCGCCTCATGATAAGCATAAGCCTAGCAGTATTACAGAATTTGTTAAAGATGAAGCAAGCTTTAAAATATTGTGATATGCATCCTTTCTCTCCCCTTCTCATATGTAAGATCCTTATGTGCACTACAGTAGCCGCCAGTCATCCTAACTGTGGAGAGAGGGCCTATCAGTGCTGAAGACAGAACAGAAAATAGCGATAGGTTGGTTCCTTGCTTCCAAGAATACTGGAATTTTCCAGAAAATCCTTCTTAACTCTAGGAATACTTCTGTAGTTATCACCTAAAAGACTTTAGAAAAATGTTCCACAGTGCAGCAAAGGGTATTACACACCATCATCAGACTTCTCCAAGGCCTATACACTACTGTAAATGTCTATAAAATAGTCCCATTTGCTACATGTGAAAGGGTCCTTGCTGATGATTAAGGTAAAAGTTGGGCAGACATGGAAACATCCACAAAGTAACAAACACATGAAGGAACTGTGTAAGTGGGGAGCCGAGCCAGGAAAAGTTAAGGCACCCTCTGCCACTCCCCACTACCAAGTCAATATACTCTTCTATATTCTGTGGACAAAAATAACATAGAGAAGGAGAGAGGAGAGGGAGGGAGGGAGGGAAGGAGGGAGAGAGAGAGAGAGGAGAGAGAGAAAAAGAGAGAGAGAGAAAGAGAGAGAGTAAACTAAAATATGAAGGATAATGAATCTAAGCTGCCATGGCCTCTCTTGGGAATCATGGGGACAGGAAGTTGACGCCAACTCTTTTTTTTTTTTTTTTTTTTTCCGAGACAGGGTTTCTCTGTATAGCCCTGGCTATCCTGGAACTCACTTTGTAGACCAAGCTGGCCTCGAACTCAGAAATCCGCCTGCCTCTGCCTCCCAAGTGCTGGGATTAAAGGCATGCGCCACCACGCCCAGTTGACACCAACTCTTGCTGTGTACATCATATATGGTAACCACATGCAGTGGTCAACATCAAGGTGCTATTTCCCACCATCTTGATAGGAGAACTAAATTATAACTCACCTTGAGAGTATGACTCAAAAGGCAGGTGACAGAAGGATATGTATAGGTTGATTTCACCAAGCTCAGGCACCCAGGAGGGTACTGCTTAGAGGATACAGGAACCTGGGGGCTCCAAGACTGCTTAGACCCACATGGGAAACCAGGTACCACCTCTGAGTCTTCTCCAGACAGCTGCCTAGTCCATGCTCAAGCCGCATCCTTCATCTCTTCATCCTAACCCTAAAGACCACATGGCAACACATCTTCTGTTATCTTGAAACAGCTTCTAAGATAGCAGCCCCCTCCTTCCTGTCAGCCACGCTGTCTTCTGAGACTCCTCCCAACAGGTCCTTTCCAGTGTATGTCAGAGGAAATCACTACTTTCTCTTAGATTTTAATTTGGTTAAATCTTTTCTCTATTGCATTTTATTTGTTTATTTGTTTGCTTTATTGGACAGAGAAATTCAGAATGTTCTGGATCCGGTCTCCTCTGCTCCGGACTAAATCACATCTCTTGGTGTTTGTTGTTCTTACATGAAACACACATTTGAAAGTCAAAGCTATCCAGAGGAGCGCTAATTGCACAGAAGCAGGATCGGTGTGTTTGGATATCACACCATAAAACTCTCAGGCAACTTTGAGTCATTGATTGAGTCCCGACAGCTTCAACCACAAAGCAAATCCAGGAAGGCTTTGAACACAACAGAGAGACTGACCATCTAGAGAAACGAGCAACCATAAAACATAATTCTTCTTTTGTGCTCTCATAAGTGAGAGTCCAGGGCTTTGGCTACTATTCAAATGCTCATTATATTATAGCTCACTTCTCTGTTATTTATTCTTCTGCATTAAAGGCAGAAGAAACTACAAATGCTAGCAGCAGAGAGAACCCAGACAAGGACCAGGCGCAGATGCCTTCCTTGTTACAGTGAGAAAGGTTCAGTAGTTGGAATAAGCTTTTCATGTGTGTCATGTGTCAATCATTTATCTCTGGGATGTGTGTGAAAATGTCAAATGACATGTTAAGGCTGAGAATAAGGCAGATACTAGATACTATTACTATTCGTGTGTGTGTGTGTGTGTGTGTGTGTGTGTGTGTGTGTGTGTGTGTGTTCTACAGATATAAGACTCTCCCACTTACACAGCAGGAGTTGTATGGGGCTGAGACTAAATCTCCTGGCCTCACATTTAGGAGTTTATAGACATATTCTGAACTTCAGAATTCCAGACTTTCAAAGACACAGCACAGGAACTATGGGGTATTTGCTATCTCCGTAGATTCAGGGACTCTGGAAGTCCATCCATATACACAGAGAAAAGAACTCTGTGTATGATCATATGCAGGGTCACAACTGGGTCACGGTGACCAGACTCTGCCACAGGATTAGCAAGTGCAAGCCTAGGCAAAAAAATAAAATAAAATAAAATAAAATAAAATAAAATAAAATAAAATAAAATAAAATAAAACAAAGCAAAATATGTTTGGTGATTCAAAATTTTAAATTCTTGGCAAATTTTCATGCTGAAGCTCCTGTAGTCACAAGGCTACTAGCTCAGCCCTCAATGGAAGCCAACTACTGTGATAGGACAGAGAAAGGTGGTAGTGGAGGCTACTAGCTCAGCCCTCAATGGAATCCAGCTCTTCTGTTGGACAAGTGGGTCATCAAGAACAAAGGTATAGACCCGTGTCCCCTGGATGCTGAGAGCTTGGGGACTATGGTATAGACCCCTGTGTCCCCTGGATGCTGAGCTTGGGAACTATGGTATAGACCCCTGTGTCCCCTGGATGCTGAGAGCTTGGGGACTATGGTATAGACCCCTGTGTCCCCTGGATGCTGAGAGCTTGGGGACTATGGTATAGACCCCTGTGTCCCCTGGATGCTGAGAGCTTGGGAAGTATGGTCACCTCCCTTTTCTTTTCACTTTGTCTCTTCTTCTCCTGAGCATACAACAGAATCAAGTTTCCAAAACTTCTAAGAGTATTTACTGCTGACCTGACTAGACACATCAACCTGGGCTGCAGGTATCATACATTGTTAATTTGCTTCCACCCCTGACGTGGGCTGCCTGTGCCTGGAGCTCACACAGTATCCAAGGGTGGACTTTTGACTACCTGGGCAGGACAGGACACACAACAGCATCCTCAATCTTTGTTCCTGCAGACTTGCCCTTGAGTGTTCAGACAAAGCTTTATAGCCCTTGATCTCTGGGCTTTTTTTATGGGAAGCAATCTTACCTGGTTCTGGTGGAGAAGCGTCTATACCACAACGCTGTATTTCATAAGGTAAAAACCATTGGGGAAGCATCTATACCACAGCACTGTATTTTATAAAGTAAAAACCGTTCAGTGGACTCGTGACTGATTTTCTCATTAGAGCTTTCCTGACAATGATTTGCAAGTGGAAGAGTCCACAAACTTGGTATTTTTAAACATGAAAAAAATAAAACTATAGATGTCTGGCTTCCCAGCAAAGAAGCACAAAGGACATTACCTGAACATCTGCCATTTTAGAGAATTAACTCTCTATTAAGATTTATTTATTTATTATGTGTATGTTCTTGCTTGCATCCCGTGTCCATGGAGACCAGAAGAGGACACCAGCTGTCCTGGACCTGGAGTAACAGGCAGTATGCGTCAGAACCTGAACTCAGGACTCTGCAAGGGCACTCAGGCCTCGATGGTGAGAGTCTCCCATGACCCCTCCTTGGTCAAAGTCATAAATGTGAACAATCTAGTTTAGGCACACAATTTTTTAAAATATACTTTGGCAAAGCACTAAGAGTCATCTTCTGAGAAAAGCTCTCTCATGTAAAAGCTTTCTTTCTGCTGGGATGACTCGCTCTTCACCTAGATTAATTTTACTGCAGTGTGATTAAAATCAAGCAGCAGCCACCCTCACTTGGCAGCTTGAGAATCAACAAATTCTTAAGTCATGGTTGACTCAAAATGAGAATTCCTGTTTGAGTATTCATTCGCAGTCTCTGCATTCTCTCTCCTTCCTCCATAAAGCAATTTTATTTTCCACATGCATGTGCACACATGTGCACACACGTGTGCACACACACACACACACACACACACACACACTTAAAGCATTGATCTAATTGGTGGTAGAGTGGGGTGTCATCTCTTGCCAGACACAATGAAATTAATTAATGTTCCTATTAAACATTTCTATCATAACCCGAATCCCTTCTGAGCTGAAAGTTAAAGGTCAAATACATTAAATAGTGGACCAGGCCCAAAGCTGAAAGCCTAAATTTCAATAAGCAGAAATGAATAATACCCAATCTCTTAAGAGTAATATGCTACTCTAGAATGTTCTAAAGGATAATTCTGGAGAGGTTTCTACTTAGGAACACATATTTTACTAAAAATAATGCTAAACAGATGCACACAGCTATACACACATAGACACATAAATGCACATAGACATACACAGATACACACACACACCTACCTCTTGTTTAGCTACATTTAACCAGACTCATATAAAGTTACATATGACATACCAGTGAATTGTCACTATAAAATAATGAAAGGCCACAGCAATATTGTTCATGACATTAGCGTTATACCTGTGGCCTAAAGGGGCAGTCAAACTTTTCTTTTGGTCTAACCTGGGGTTCCTCAACCTTCACACAACTATCACGTCACTGAGTCATTCTCTGTGGCAAGTGGCTGACCTGTGGCTACTGGACCAGCATTCATGGCTACTCCCTAGTACAAGCGTGAGCACTCTTGTTCATAACAATTTAAAGTGTCCTCAGGGTCCTGATGGCACCTGAGGGAAGGGCAGTCTGCATGGGTGAAAAGCACAGACAGTGCTGGCCAGATGTGTTCTGAAATTCAAATACCATAGAGAGTAGCTTTAAAATTGTACAGACTAAACATACAAATCTACTATATGGACCTGTTCTAGGAATCATATGGAGAGTTAAAACTCCCAGACAGTATTCTCAGTGAACAGTGGTGTGTTTTATGAGCTTCTTGCTTAGATTTTGACCAATTAATGTATTCATCTGAATGCATATTTAATTAATCTTTGTATGTGATATTTTCTTAGCCCTTTTATACTTCTGATGAAGTCTATTGGTGAACATGTATTCTTTCTTAGATAATTTAAGTACCAGTAGCTCAAAACCAGGATTGTAGTCAGGGTTGCACAGATATGAATAACACGGCTCATGCTGCCTTCAGTGGATACACTAAGCCAGCTCTGCACAGCAGTGAGCTTCCCAAACATCAGCACACCCCGAGTACCATCAGGCTGCCCAGGATCCTCAGTTCAAATGCTATCTGTAGAGTAGCCTGAATATTGGATCACTTTTGGAAATCCCCCAACCCCAAGGGTCCAACTCCACAGAGGCTCGGTTACCTTGTAAGTCAACCTTCCTTTTAAAGCCCCCTGCTTTTCATAGACATCATCAATACACCGAGTTTTTACCTCCAAGATGAGGCAGAACTTGTGAGTCGATTTCCCCTCTATCATGACGACAGTTGAAAGAGTAAACATGAGTTCTCACCTCTCCTCAGAGCTTAGCACACCTCATAGCACAAAGGTCATAAGAGAACCCCCTGCTCATCCCGTTACCTACAGTAAACACACTGGGCCAGAATCTGCCGGGAAAGCTCCTGTGCTGTGTCAAGACTGATGTACCAAGCTGCTTAAACAGCCCCACCCGCCTGACATTAAGGACTTAAAGAGCTGGTGGCTCCTACCTGCTTCCTAGAACGAGCCATGTCACATGTCACTAGGCTCAACACGGGGCCCATTCATGAAATTTTGGGGTGGAGGGAGGCAGTATGAGTAAGAGAGGGGTTCTCATTCTGATTTATGTATTTGAGGGTCAGCCTTGCACCCTGTGCTGGCATGCAAGCTGATAGCCATACCAGCCTGACTGTATCAACATGGAAGGGAGCCCACACTATATCTCTGTGGCTCTCCAATACTGGTTACATTCTCCAGGCTATGCACACTCAGTACTGATGGTTACATGAGAATAATCTTTGATTACTTTGTAGAAAGTGCAGAGAGTGTCAGAGTGTATGTGTCTATATTTGTGTGTGTATACATATATATGTACATATATGTATACAAGATAACTCATGTGTGTATACATATGTGTATACACACATGAGTTATCTTGAAAGGAAATATTCATGTTAGAGAGGAAAAGGCCCCACTTTCTGGTCTGTCTATCTTAAAGACGAAGCTCTCACTCTCTGTGAGCTACTTCACCTCTCATTAAATGATGAAGACACTTCTGCTACTTTATAAGTAAACAATGTACTTGCAGGTCTAGTGATTCTATGAAAAATAACAGAGCCAATGGGTTGATGTAATGGGGACCTAAAATTTAGTCTCCCTCTCAACTTCTGATGTGAAGAAATGGTTCGTGTGATCTAGACAATGGATCAACATAGTCTAAACTCAGCAGAGCTTCATGCTAAGTAGACCTAACCAAAAGGAGGCAAGAAGCGATTCTTATTTAAAACCATACTAGTGGAAGGGACTATAGTCATCCTAGACTTGTTTTAACGAATCACAATAATCAGCAGGAAGGGTTTTGTAAGACTATACCATTACCCACCCATAGCCCTAAACAGGGCAAAAATCAACAACAATGTTTTAAAACCTATAGTGCTAATGCCAGTCTCAATAAGGCGGGTCTTTAAAATGATTATGACGCCAGTGTACATTGACAGTCAGCAGTACCCCAGCATCTCCCACAGGCTGCCATGATGGGCCCCTCGGCCTCAGCAACAAGAGTTCATCTCCTCGAATCGCATCTTCTAGATTTGAGCCACAGACACGTACTCTGCCAGCATCGTCTCCTTGGGGTTGTCCCGCTTGCAAATCCACAACACTATAAAAACATTCCCCGGGACATTTTATTTCTTGTTGTTCTCCAAGCCAACATCAAAAGCAGTTTTGCTTGGGTTTTTGTTTGTTTCCTTTCATGTCAATCCACGACACACTTTGGCAGTTCTTTTTAGAAGTCACATAAAAAACAAACAAACAAACAAACAAACTAGCAAAAATATCCCCCATCCTGTCCTTTCTTCTTCTGCAGTCTCTAGGAAGTGGACTGTGCTGATGGCTCCTCACACGGGTCCAGCTGCATCCTCAGCACACCAATTTTATGAAGATACCAAAGCTGAAGGAATTCCTCAGGCATGGCATGGTAGCCTGAGAAAGGCAAGACGTTGTCATAGTAATGGTGACTGATGGTCTTCCCTCGCATGTTCACCGAGAAGGGCCAGAAGCCATAGATGGACACCTCCTCACAGAGGCCCAAGGCTGCACTCACCAAAAAGAGTCCTGTAGACAGGCGCTTGGCGTGGATCCCCCTACTCTTCCAGAACTTTCCAATGTTCCGAAGAAAGTTGGGGTTAGCAAAAAGCACTGTTTGGTTGGCTCCAACATCTTTCAGTGTGTAATACACACGGAGAGATGGCTCTGTGCCTGTCTTCATAGAAAAGGCAGGCATGTAGATGTAACTGTGGTTATAGATCTTCATGTTGTCCACAAACTTCTTTCTGGACCACAGCAGGTTTTCAAATCTATGGGAAACAAAAGTCCCAATTAAACCTCAGACACAGAGACAGATCAAAGCCCGCTCACCTGGTCCTCTGAAGGCTCAGGTCATTCATCAAACTGAGCGAGTGATAAACACTTTACTCAGAACTTCTCATCGAATACCCCAACTTATCACACACTCCTACCTTGAACTCATCAACATTACTCAATGAAGCACTCCTAGACTAATAGCAACTGTTTATTTTGTTCTCTCCTAGAATGTAAAATGATTTAACATTTGTGAATTCATAAAGATTGGAAGCTGGGGTTGCGACGGCAATAAAAGCTACACGTGTGGTGTGTTAGAAACATAAAACTGTCTTCTTTATCTGAACATTAACAAGAATTACTTGTAAGACATCATGTTCTAGGAATGTTTAGTTGGCCAGTGTTCTAACTTTAAGACTATACGTAGGGCATGTTATTGTGCTACTAGACAGGCCTAAGAACCGGTGAGGTGAGGCTTGCTTAAAGCCCTGAATACCAGAGACCTGAAGTAGGAGTGGCGCAGCCCCTTCCCAGCCTCTTTCATGCCTGCTTTGGACAGGTAACCTCGACCACCAACTGAGAGGCTCACAGGTACTCAGTCCTGTAGCATAGCACCTGGAGTTCGCCTCTATGCTAATGAGGTATCTAAATAGCCTTGCCCTTTAACCAATGGCCTTCCCTTCCTTGATATTCTCACGCCCTTCCCCAAAGAGGTATATAATCCCTGGTTCACCCTGAATAAAATGTATGCGACCACATTCACTTCCAAGAAAGCAATATGAACAAGCAAGGATCGAGAGAGAGCTGCTTCTTTAAAGATCGCTGTGGGGAAGGCCTTCTCCTAAGAGAACTACCCCTTAGACTCCCAAAGGCTTTTCTCATCTCTCACCCTTCTGCTGCTCCCCACCCGTTCCTGATTGGACCAGATTCTGTTCCTCTTGCTCCACTTGCCCCTTCCTGCCTAGCGTGGAGATGCCTGGAGAATAAACATGGACCCTGGACCCCCATTCTAGTCTTCGCTTCTGGGTAGTACACCGACAGTACCCAGGTACCCAGAGAGGAAACCAGGAACCACAGAATTCATCCCAGACCCCCGCTTTCCCCTTCAGGTCCGGCATGTAGTGGTGTCCAATGCTCTTACATGGGCTATGGACTCTCTGGTCTGGACTTTGCCCCGCCTTCTCCAGCCGGTGTGTTGGCTGTGCCTGGCACCCCAGGCAGAGAAGCAGAACACAGTACCACAACTACATAGGAAAAGGAAGTTTTGTTACAGTTGTAGCTCCACCCAGACAGCTGCCTATATCCCTTTCTGGAGAATTCTTTTTCCCTCTGATCATCCATGACTGCCTATGGCAACAAATCTCTGATTCAAATGGAAGCAACTGAAATGTATGGACTACCTACCACCTAAGTGCCAGGAGAGAAATACCATTAAGCTTTATTGCATCTTTAACTACCTTTCACTAATTTTGCTTGCATGTGTGAGTTTGGACATACTTCGCGTTGTAGGGGTCAGAGGGCAACCTTAGGTGTCAGTCATGACCTCCCGTGTTGGTTTCTGGGTTTTGTTTGTGGCTGTAAAAGCCAAGCTAGCTGCCCCCAAAGCTTCTGGGGATGCTATCGTCTCTGTCCCTCACCCCACAGTGGGACCACTGAGATCACAGATGCCTGCTACTGTGCTCAACTTTATGTGCATTCCGGAAATTTGATCTCTGGTCCTCATACTTGCTCTGCTTCTCCTGCCAAGCCGTCTCCTCAGGCTAATGCCTCGTGTTTGTTTGTTTGTTTGTTTGTTTGTGTTTTTCGAGACAGGGTTTCTCTGTGTAGCCCTGGCTGACCTGGAACCCACTTTGTAGACCAGGCTGGCCTCGAACTCAGAAATCTGCCTGCCTCTGTCTCCCAAGTGCTGGGATTAAAGGCGTGCGCCACCACCGCCTGGCAATGCCTCGTATTAACTCAAGATATCCAAGTCCCATTAAGGAAACAGAGGTGTAACAAACACAACATAACATGTCACAAATTCCATACTTGATAGATCTTCAAAGTATCATAGAATGCAGGAGAAAAAACAAGCAAACAAGCAAACAATAAGAACAACGAAAACCAATCAATCAGTTAAGCCTTGGAAGTGAGCGAGGTCAGAGAAAGCTATGGAATGAATAACACTTCACGAGCTCTTGCTAGGGAAACAGAGGAACATAAAGAAAGCTACAAGATCACAGGTAAGTGCATGAAATGCCATGAAAATTAGGAAGGCTTGCTGGTCCTGGGACAGGAAGGTGAGACTGGTTCAGACAGTGGCTGAAGATAAGGCGTGAAGTAAAATATCTCCCTTATCTCTAACATTCTGCCCTTATCGTCACCCTGAGGTGAGAGCCCTACATGCCGCAGTGGTTGCCCGAAGCAGATCAGTGTCAGGCTGTGAAAGAGGGCTGAGGAGATAAGTTTAGGAAGTAAATAGGCTGACAGCTAGGAGAGCAGATAAGAGACTGCTGATGCAGCATAAACAAAAATGAAAAGGTGAAAGGGAAAAGAGTCCGGGAGGGAGGGATGCAGAGCAGGGGAAGGGAAAGAGGAAGGGATGGAGAGCAGGGGAAGGGAAAGAGAGAGGGAGGGGAAGGGAGGGGGAAAAGAGTGAAGGGAAGGAAGAGAGGGAAAGGAAAGAGGAGGGAGAGAGGGAGGAGAAGAAGGGAAAGAGGGGGAGATAGTCAGGGAGAGAGGGGAAGGAGAGAGAGAAAGGGGGAGGAGAGGGGAGGGAGAGAGGGGTAGGAGGGAAGTGGGCAGAGGCAGGCAGTGAACTAGTACAGTAAGACTTCTTGAGGTCAGTTGTCCTGGTTCATATTCTCCACAGGGAGAGCAGTGACAGTCATGAGCAGAATGGAGCCAGACATGAGCTGAGGCAAAGCAGGCCTGTTGTGAATGTGTGAGAGTCACTGTGACTACCCAGATTCAAAGCACTGGGGCAATCATGGCTCTTCATCTGTCAAGAGGAAGGAAGGTTGCTTCTCAAGCCCAGAAGGCTGGCCTCCCAGACTGTCTGCATGCCCTTGACCCAGAAGCCACATGAGCCATTTCCCAGGGCACCAACCATGGGAAAGGTGATGACTGTGTCTCCAAGAGAAGGTACTCATCTAGAGCAGTGGTTCTCAACTTTCCAAATGATGCGACCCTTTAATACAGTTCCTCACGTGGTGGCAACCCCAACTATAACATTATTTTGCTGAGACTTCATAATGGTAATTTTATTACCATTATGAATTGTAATGTATATATCTGATATGCAACCCCCAAAAGGGTTGAGACACAGGCTGAGAACCATTGCACTAGGAAACTCAGGAACATAGTCAACCATTTTCTAGACTGGTGCCAACATCTCTCTGATGAATTCCCAAGTTGGACATGGGCTCTGCTCAGCAACTCAATCGTTCTTACTCTTGCCTGCCCACATCCTTCGCTTTTCCTAATTTCCAAAATGCCTTCCCAGCGATGTAGAAGCAGCACACACAACCTAACTGAACTACCCTGTGCTTTGTCCAGAATAACCTACAGACTTCACTGATACCCCACGGCCTGGAATTCCAGTGGGTCCACTGCTGGACATTTATATCCATCTGGGTCTGTGAGATACACTCACTTAGAAGAAGCAATGGTTAATTACTGCTGCCAGTTCCAATGGGTTTCCTACATTCCCCATGGAAACATACACTCCTGTGTGTACCCATGAAGGTATTTCTAGAAAGGGACCTGTAAGGAGGGAAGACTGGACTTAAACGTGAGCCTCATTCGTCCTTGGGCTGAGGCCAGTGACTGGAGAAAGGAGGGAAAGCCAGCTGAATCCCAGCATGCACCTCTGTTTCCTAACTGCACATGTGGTGCAATCAGCCACCTACCGCCATGCCTGTCCCCCCTGGATGGACAAACGCTTCCCTAAGCCTTCCCTAAGCTGCCAGGTGTTTCTCACAGCGATGAGAAAAGACACATAAAATGGAGCATCCGTGTGAGCCGTCTCTGCCTGTCCTTCAGTGCCTCTCTGCATCCCTAACTACATCCTCCTCCCCTTTGCCCCTCAGGACCGTGTGAGCGGTCTCTGCCTGTCCTTCAGTGCCTCTCTACATCCCTAACTACATCCTCCTCCCCTTTGCCCCTCAGGACCAGCTTTGTAGTCTTCCCAAATGCTCATACTGGAAGGTGGATTTCCCCTCCTCTAGGGAATCACTCCCTCTGGCTTCTAGTCACGGGGACTAGCCTCCCTTCCCCAGCTTTAATTAACCAGTTTCTGGCAGCTCAAAAACATGTTTATTCCAAGTATGCAACATAACCTTGGTGCAGGCAAACACCATGAAATTATTATTACAATAGGCTAGAATTTTATTTCAAAAATTCTTCTTGATACACCCACCCTGTGGGCTACACGCAGTCTCTCATCTGCCACCAGTGTCCTGGGACAGTTGTTCTCCTTCCTTACTTGCCTCCAGAAGAAACACAAAGTAGGTAAATAAATAAAATGTAATTTTAAAACTGCACTCAACTCAGCTCTGTGATTGTTCACTGTCTAGCTGATGCAGTTACCATTTATTGATCAATAGTTTACCAGTGTTGGTTTTGGATTTTGCTAACTTGTTATAAAGTCCTGTTAGAATCACAGAGGAGTAGGACCAGCTGCTTCTGCCCCTGGGCTGGGCTCCAGGCTCTGTGTGCACCACAACTCACTTCACACACTTAGAGTCACTTAGAGTCCATTTGCCACCCCAGTGACACTCTACAGACTCATTTGCAGCGAACCTCCTCATCCTCACTGAACTTCTAATGGTCTTCTTTGGCTACTGCAGTGGCTGAAGCCCACCCAGCACTAAGTGGTCTGAAGAGGGAGGAGTATCATGATGTGGATACTAACCTAAGCTACATAGTAAATTCCAGGCCAGCCTGAGCTACACAATGGAAAAACACAATGCACAGCAGGTAGGGTGGCTCAGTGGGTACAGGCAGGATGAGGCTGCAATCCTGGGAGCCACCCGGTGGAAGGAGAGACTTGACTGTGGTGCACCAGTGCCTGCCGCATGTGTATGCATAATAGACAAATACATAAACAAAGAACAGTAGTAATAGCAATTAAACTAAAATTAGTAAAAGTTATTGAATTTCTAAAAAAGAATCAATATATCCTTTAAGGCTGTATATTCCCCAGAGATGAGGGAATCCATCTATTTAACCCTCTACATTTTATACTATAGCTCAGAAGAGCTGTATATCACATACTAAAATTAAATGGAGTTAAAATGGAGTTAATTAAATTAAATGGAGTTCTCAGTTCAGCAGCCCATATACTAAAATTACATTAAGATTAAAAACCAAAAAAATTCTACTCGTGCCTGTAATCTGAGTATTCAAGGCTGAGGAAAGAGGGTTGGTTGAGTTTGAAGCCACCTGGGACTACCCAGAGAACTCCAGGCTATCCTGGGCAACATATCCAGACCTTGTTTCAAAAGCAAAGCAAAACTTTGAAACAAGGAAAACTGAGTTTTTATTTAATGAAGACACTAAGATACTTGGAACCTTAAGAAACAAATTCATGATTAAAGATGTTGAACATTTTTTCAGGTGCTTCTCAGCCATTCGATATTCCTCAGTTGAAAATTCTTTGTTTAGCTCTGTGCCCCATTTTTTAATGGAGTTATTTGGTTTTATGGAGTCCAAATTCTTGAGTTCTTTATCTATATTGGATATTAGTCCCCTATCTGATTTAGGATTGGTAAAGATCCTTTCCCAATCTTTTGGTGGCCTTTTTGTCTTAGTGACAGTGTCTTTTGCCTTACAGAAGCTTTGCAATTTTATGAGGTCCCATTTGTCAATTCTCTATCTTACAGCACAAGCCATTGCTGTTCTATTTAGGAATTTTTCCCCTGTGCCCATATCTTCGAGGCTTTCCCCCACTTTCTCCTCTATAAGTTTCAATGTCTCTGGTTTTATGTTGAGTTCCTTGATCCACTTAGACTTGACCTTAATACAAGGAGATAAGAGTATGTTCCAACTGGTAATAAGAATACATGTTCCACTATGTTCATAGCAGCCTTATTTATAATAGCCAGAAGCTGGAAAGAACCCAGATGTCCCTCAACAGAGGAATGGATACAGAAAATGTGGTACATTTACACAATGGAGTACTACTCAGCTATTAAAAACAATGAATTTATGAAATTCCTAGGCAAATGAATGGATCTTGAGGGTATCATCCTGAGTGAACTCATATGGTATGCACTCACTGATACGTGGATATTAGCCCAGAAACTTAGAATACCCAAATACAAATTTGCAAAACACATGAAACTCAAGAAGAATGAAGACCAAAGTGTGGACACTTCGCCCCTTCTTAGAATTGGGAACAAAACACCCATGGAAGGAGTTACAGAGACAAAGTTTGGAGCTGAGACGAAAGGATGGACCATCCAGAGACTGCCCCACCTGGGGATCCATCCCATAATCAGCCACCAAATGCAGACACTATTGCACACACCAGCAAAATTTTGCTGAAAGGGCCCTCATATAGCTGTCTCTTGTGAGGCTATGCCAGTATCTGGCAAATACAGAAGTGGATGCTCACAGTCAGCTATTGGATGGAACACAGGGCCCACAATGGAGGAGGTAGAGAAAGTACCCAAGGAGCTGAAGGAGTCTGCAACCCTATAGGTGGAACAACAATATGAACTAACCAGTACCCCCAGAGCTTGTGTCTCTAGCTGCATATGTGTCAGAAGATGGCCTAGTGGGCCATCATTGGGAAGAGAGGCCCCTTGGTCTTGCAAACTTTATATGCCCCAGTACAGGGGAACACCAGGGCCAAGAAGTGGGAGTCAGTGTGTAGGGGAGCAGGGTGGGTAGGGCATAGGGGACTTTCGGAATAGCATTTGAAATATAAATGAAGTAAATAACCTAATAAAAAATTGGAAAAAAAGAGAAACAAATTCATGTTCCATAAGAAAACTCCAACATAGTTTTTAGTAGAGCAAGACAGCTATTGGAAATATAGATAATAGAAAATCAAAAGGAAACCTGTGGGCTTAGACTCTCAGAAGATACTAACAAAATTGCTGATGCCATGGAGCAGAATGCTGTCCTATGAAACATAAGACAGCTTCCATAGAAGGGAAATAGCTCTGAAAATATTTACAACAGAGCTAACAAGTGGCTGGGCACTGGTGGTACTTACGGTCTAAAGCACTGGCATAGAATATACTCCAAGTCTCAATTAATAAGAAGATTAAACTATTTGGTTAGCAGGTTGCTGGTGATTATACATTGCTGGGATTACAAATTGAGCAAGATCTAGAAACAGAAAGGCCTTATTTCTCTCTCCCTTCAGCCAATCTCCAGAAATAAGACAAACAAAGGTTTTTCAAAGATCCATATGCACCGTGAAAGCAAGAAAGTAGGCAGACTTTGGGGAACCCCCGTGGGTTGCCAGACTTTGGGGAGAGCCCCTCCATGAAAATTGCCCACAGAAAACAAAACAAAACAAAAACCATAGAGAAACCAAAGCAAGAAGCAACTTGCAGAAAAGGGTGACACCATCCCATGCTCACGGTCAGGAGATGCTGTGGAAGAGGGCATCCCAGTCAGCAGGTTATTGGTATGAATGTAAGGTACTAGGGGCATACAAGTGGGTCAGACCCAAAGCCATGCTCTGTCTGTTATCAGTGCATGGGTGAAGAGGTCATATGTCCAGGCAGATGTGTGCTCTGGGGGAAACTGGCAACATTCTGTGCACACAACATCTCCAGTCAGACTTACATAGCCCAGAGGAATGAAGGAATTAACCTTAACCAGCACTAGAGCAAAGATCTGCATGTGACTGCGTACAATGACTCCTGGGAGTCACCCAAGAGAAACCTAGAGTGTCACAGCCTCAAAGGTGGCAAAGGCCACCTTTAATAGGTTCTGACATAAGAACAGAGAGTCGAGACTTCAGAGCACTGGGGGACAGTCTGGAACTCAGAAACAGAAGGAGCCAAGACCATTAGAAGATCAAAAAGAAATGTCTTGAAATCTATTATTAGTCTGTTTAAAAATATTAATTGCGATTGTATCCAGACTAGGGTGATATAAAAAGGAGAATATTTAGGTAACAAGAGTTGCTGGCAGTTAAAAAAATATAGAGACATATGAGTTCTGGCAAAGGGATGCTCCAGGAAAACAGCTGCACGGTAGTCTCGACGCCATCCATCAGACGGTGTTGAGCAGAAGCCGGAACCTCCAGGACTGCTGTCTCAACGTCCCTGATTGTCCTAACAGGCCAAAAGCGGCGGCAATTGCAAGGGGGTTGCTGGAGCTCCCACAGGAATGTAGCATGAACCGGTGCTGCACAGAGGGGCTCTGTAAGACTCAGAAAAAACTTAAGTGGAATGGAAAACAGTGCGCTAGGCTGTTTGCCCAAGCGAGCTTCGTGTTTGTAGCCAGCAGCGCAGGCATGACCTGAGCGGGGAGCTCGGCAAAGCACAGTGCGCAGGACCGGCCCGCTGTGAGGGCCACGAGAAGAGAGATCAATCTTTACTTTCCCACAAGAAATCAATAGAGACATTAGAAACTTTAAAACTGTAATTAAACATGCTGCTTTCAAATCAAAGAAGAAAAAAAGTCAGCCAAAGACACTGGAAAAAATTGATTTCTTGAAAGATGACTTGAGGGCTTGGGGTGGGGGGCTGAGGGGAGACAGCTGCTTTTCTTGGGGGTGGGGGGCTGGGGGGAGACAGCTGCTTTTCTTGGGGGTCGGGGGGCTGAGGGGAGACAGACAGCTGCTTTTCTTTTTAAGCTTTATTGTTCTCTTAGCTTGTTAAAAAAAACTGTGGGCATTCATCATTTTTATAAAACTGAATATTTAATTTTTAAGATCCTGAAAACTTATAAAAGTATTGATCAAATTCAGAAGATGATGAAAATTTTATGTCATTAAAAAGATAATATTGGGGCTGGTGAGATGGCTCAGCGGGTAAGAGCACCCGACTGCTCTTTTGAAGGTGATAAGTTCAAATCCCAGCAACCACATGGTGGCTCACAACCATCCGTAACGAGATCTGGTTCCCTCTTCTGGAGTGTCTGAGGACAGCTACAGTGTACTTACATATAATAAAAAATAAAATAAATCTTTTTAAAAAAAAGATAATATATAAATATGTATGCATGCATCTATGTATCTATCTATATATGTGTGTATATACATGTATGATTGCATTATACATATATATGCATGTGTATATACACGTAGGCATCCATGTGTGTATGTATATATATGTATGTTTTATGTATATATGCATGCATGTATGTGTGTGTGCATAAATGTATATATGTATGTATGCATACAGGTACTTGTGCATATGCATGTGTACATAAATGTACATGTATATGTGTGTGTATTGTACATGTGTGCATCAACATGTGTGTATGTGTGTACATGTATGTATGTATATGTACACACACATAAAACCACAGATATTAAAAATTCACAAGTCCACATAGTGAGTCTTCAGTGTAAAGATATATATTTTAAAAATATAGGATAGAAGCTTCTAAAAGTGCATGCACATTTTGCTACAAAGGAGAAATCAATATTATGAAACACCTGCTGTACAGGCCACACTGTCATCAAAAAGTATGACAATAGCAACTCAGCAACATAGACATACACACTGAGGGAGAGAAGCTCTTACAAAGATGTCTGTAAGCGGAGGTCTGTCAGTGCCCATCTACACAGTGTAGACAGCAAAGCCAACTGGAATATGTATTGGAGCCAGGAGAGATGTGCACAAGATCATGGAGGATTTTTTTAATATAATAAAATATTTAAATTATTATTATAACACAGCTTAGCACAACCTGAGACAAATTTAACAAATATGTGATATTTTACAGAGACATTAAAATGGATAGTTTTTTTTAGTCTTCCTCACATACATGTGTAAATTCCACATAGTCTCAATTATTATTTTAAAGTAAAATTTGAGATGAGCCTAAATTTCACCAGAAAGGTGTAAACTAAATCAGAGTGTGTATTCAGGACCATACTCGGTGAAGGAGTGGTAGAGGGTGGACGGGACTCGGGGAGAGGCGACTCGCAGTGCCAAATCTGAGCATAGAACTGCTGTAACTCAGGGGGCCCCAGAGACTGGGTACAACTCTCCACACTTGAGGACTCCTCGTCTGATTAATGACATTTCAAACCAGCTTTCCTGAGATTGTACATGGTACCAGGACTGCCGGGTAATCAACAATCAGAGCCAAAATCAATGTTTGCTCCACCATTCAGGAAAATTTAACTTCAGATGGAATGAGGGTACCTACACACAAACCGAGGAAAATACAAGGGTCATCTGTAAGACCTGGGGACACAAAAAGCTCCCTACCATAACAGCGAAATCCATTAAGCAAAGGACTGATAACAAATGCTTCCAAAATAGACTTGTGGGTGGGGTACAGTGGGGCACATCTTTACTCCCAGTACTTGGGAGGCAGAGAGAGACAGCTAGATCTCTGTGAGTTCTAAGCCGGCCTGGATTCTTATTTGTAACATTAGTGATAACCCGGGATAAAGAGTGACAAATTATAGAAATAGTCAACAAATGTCCACTTAGCAAGCTGGGAAGATGGTTCAGTGGGTGAGAGCACTTGCTACACATGGGTGAGGGGCTGAGTTTTGATTCTCAACACTTATGTAACACATCAGGCATGTTCTCACATGCCTGGGACCCCCAGTGATGTTGGAGGCAGGGACAGGAGGAACAGGTGTGGTCCCACATGCCTGGGACCCTAGTGGTGCTGGGGGCAGGGGAAGGAGGAAGACTGGGGCATGATAGCTGCTAGCCTAGCTAAAACACTAGCTTCAAATTTAGGAAAAGATCCTGCCCCTAAGGATTAAATAGAGAGTGAATGAAGAAGACACTCTATGTCCTCCTCTATCCCCTGTGGGCAAGCACAAGCATGAACCTGTGACCACATAGGCACAGGTACCACATAGACACAGGTACCACATAGGCACAGGTACCACACAGGTGCAGGTACCACATAGGCACAGGTACCACATAGGCACAGGTACCACACAGGTGCAGGTACCACACAGGTACAGATTACCGCATAAGTGCAATACCACATACAAACCTCACACTCTACACACCAAGGCTCTTAACCCATGCTGTTCTATTTAAGCCTGGTGTAGCTCTGTGAAGGGGGACCCCTTCCTGCTGTAGCTCTGTGAAGGGTGCCAGGATGGTGGAAAGGAGATCTGACTGTTATAGGATTGTAACAGACAGCTTCTCACTCGGCTGGGCCTACAGATCCAAGCTACCAGGCTTTTCCTGTGGAAAGTTACACCCCACTCTCCTGCTGACTGACAGTCATCCACTGGTGACCTGAGCCTCACACCCTCTCTACTTCTCCAGAACCCCACGCACAGCATCCTCTAAGTAGCCTTTATCTCTATCCAGGTTGTGATGGTTTGCATATTCTTGGACCAGGGAATGGCACCATTTGAAGGTGTGGCCTTATTGGAATAGGTGTGACCTGGTTGGAGTGGGTGTGTCACTGGGGGCTGGGGTGGAGTGGGCTTAATACTCTCACCCTAGGGGCCTGGAAGTCAGTCTTCCACTAGCAGCCTTTGGATGAAGACTAGAAATCTCAGCTCTGCCAGTGCCATACCTGCCTGGATGCTGCCGTGCTCCCACCTTGATGATAATGGACTGAACCTCTGACCTTGTAAGCCAGTCCTAATTAAATGTTGTTTTTTCTAAGACTTGCCTTGGTCATGGTGTCTGTTCATAGTAGTAAAACCCTAACTAAGACAGAGGTCTACCCTCATTAACCTTCATCCCCATAAGGTCGCTTGTCTAAGACTTTTCTGATTGAAAACAAATTAACACAAACAAAACTCTCTTCTGTGGACTGATTAGAGTTACATAATTATGGGAAGTCAGAATGGTGCAGACTTAATGCCATCTTTTGTTTAGCCTAACATCATGTGTCTGACTTAACATTTTTAAAACTATTAATATTTTTAATTATATTTATTTTATTTTAATTTTTATTGGATATTTTCTTTATTTACATTTCAAATGTTATCCCCTTTCCCGGTTTCCTCCACTCCTGTAAACCCCCTGTCCCATCTCCCCTCCCCTGCGTCTATGAGGGTGCTCCTCCACCCACCCACCAATTCCCACCTCCCCACCCTCCATTCTCCTACACTGGGGCATCTATTGAGCCTTCATAGGACCAAGGACCTCTCCTCCCATTGATGCCTGACAAGACATCTGCTACATATGTAGCTGTAGCCATGTGTACCCCTTCAGCCCCTTCAGTCCTTTCTCTAACTCCTCCACTGGGGACCCCGCATTCAGTCCAATGGTTGGCTGTGAGAATCCACCTCTGTATTTGTCAGGCTCTGGCAGAGCCTCTCAGGAGACAGCTATAACAGGCTCCTTTCAGCAACCATTTCTTGGCATCCACGACAGTGTAGGGGTTTGGTAACTGTATATGGGATGAATCCCCAAGTTGGACAGTCTCTGGATGTCCTTTCCTTCAGTCTCCACTCCATACTTTGTCTCCATATATCCTTCTCTGAGTATTTTGTTTCCCCTTCTAAGAAGAACTGAAGCACCCATACTTTGGTCTTCCTTCTTCTTGAGCTTCATGTGGTCTGTGAACTGGATCTTGGGTATTCAGAGCTTTTGGGCTAATATCCACTTATCAGTGAGTGCATACCATGTGTGTTCTTTTGTGATTGGGTTACCTCACTCAGGATGATATTTTCTAGTTCTATCCATTTGCTAAGAGTTTCATGAATTCATCATTTTTTTAGTAGTATTCCATAGTGTAAATGTACCACATTTTCTGTATCCATTCCTCTATTGAAGGACATCTGGGTTCTTTCCAGATCCTGGCTATTATAAATAAGGCTGCTATGAACATAGTGGAGCATGTGTCCTTATTACATCTTCCTTGGAGCATCATCTGGGTATATGCCCAGGAGTGGTATAATTGTATCTTCAGGTAATACTATGTCCAATTTTCTAAGGAACTACCAGATTGATTTCCAGAGTGGTTGTACTGGCTTGCAACCCCACCAACAATGGAGGAGTGTTTATCTTTCTCCACATCCTCACCAGGATCTACTGTCACCTGATTTTTTTAATTTTAGCTATTCTCACTGGTGTGAAGTGGAATCTCAGGGTTGTTTTGATTTGCATTTCCCTAGTGACTAAGGATGTTGAACATTTCTTTAGGTGCTTCTCAGCCATTCAGTATTCCTCAGTTGAAAACTATTTGTTTAGCTCTATGCCCCATTTTTTAACAGGGTTATTTGATTCTCTGGAGTCTAACTTCTTGAGTTCTTTGTATATATTAGATATTAGCCCTCTATTGGTTTGGTAAAGGTCTTTTACCAATCTGTTGGTCCTATTTTGTCCTATTGACAGTATCCTTTGCCTTACAGAAGCTTTGCAATTTTATGAGGTCCTATTTGTTGATTCTTGATCTCAGAATTGGTATTCTGTTCAGGAAAATTTCCCCTGTGCCCATGTGTTCAAGGCTCTTCCCCACTTTCTCCTCTATAAGTTTCAGTGTATCTGGTTTTATGTAGATGTCTTTGATCCACTTGGACTTGAGCTTTGTACAAGGAGATAAGAATGGATCTATTTGCATTTTTCTACATGCTGACTGCCAGTTGAACCAGCACCATTTGTTTAAAATGCTGTCTTTGTTCCACTGGATGGTTTTAGCTCGTTTGTCAAAGAACAAGTGACCATAGGTATATGGATTCATTTCTAGGTCTTCAATTCTATTCTATTGATCTTCCTGCCAGTCTCTGTACCAATATCATACAGGTTTTATTATCACTATTGCTCTGTAATACAGCTTGATTTCAGGGATGGTGATTCCCCCAGAAGTTCTTTTAGTGTTGAGAATAGTTTTTGCTATCCTGGGGTTTGTTTTGTTTTGTTTTGTTATTCAAGAAGAATTGGCAAATTTCTCTTTCTAACTCTATGAAGAATTGAGTTGGAATTTTGATGAGGATTGCATTGAATCTGTAGATTGCTTTTGGTGAGATGGACTTTTTTACTATATTAATCCTGCCAATACATGAGCATAGGAGATCTTTCCATCTTCTGAGATCGCCTTTGATTTCTTTCTTCACAGACTTGAAGTTCTTGTCATACAGATCTTTCACTTGCTTGGTTAGTGTCACATCAAGGTATGTAATACTATTTGTGATTATTGTGAAGGGTGTTGTTATTCTAATTTCTTTCTCAGCCTGTTTATTTTTTTAGTAGAGAAAGGCTGCTGATTCCTTTGAGTTAATTTTATATCCAGACACTTTGCTGAAGTTGTTTATCAGCTTTAGGAGTTCTCTGGTGGAATTTTTGGGGTCACTTATATATACTATATCATCTGCAAATAGTGATATTTTGAGTTCTTCCTTTCCAAATTTGTATCCCCTTGATCTCCTTTTGTTGTCTAGTTGCTCTAACTAGAACTTCAAGTACTATATTGAATAGATAGGGAGAGAGTGGGCAGCCTTGTCTAGTCCCTGATTTTAGTGGGATTGCTTCCAGTTTCTCTCCATTTAGTTTGATGTTGGCCTCTGCTTTGCTGTGTATTGCTTTTACTGTTTAGGTATGGGCCTTGAGTTCCTGATCTTTCCAAGAATTTTTTTTTTTTTTTGGTTTTTTCAAGACAGGGTTTTTCTGTGTAGTCCTGGCTGTCCTGGAACTCACTCTGTAGACCAGGCTGGCCTTGAACTCAGAAATCTGCCTGCCTCTGCCTCCCGAGTGCTGGGATTAAAGGCGTGCGCCACCACACCCGGCTTCCAAGAATTTTAACATGAAGGGAAGCTGAATTTTGTCAAATGCTTTTTCGGCATCTAATGAAATGATTATGTGGATTTTTTTCTTTGAGTTTGTTTATGTAGTGGATTATGTTGATGGATTTCTGTATATTGAACCATCCCTGCATTCCTGGAATGAGGTGTACTTGATCCTGATCCACGATCATTTTGATGTGTTCTTGGATTCGGTTTGCAAGAATTTTATTGAGTATTTTTGCGTCAATGTTCATAAGGGAAATTGGTCTCAAGTTCTCTTTCTTTGTTTTTTGTGTAGTTTAGGCATCAGCATAATTGTGGCTTTATAGAATGAATTGGGCACTGTTCCTTCTGTTTCTATTTTGTGGAATAATTTGAAGAGTACTGGTATCAGATCTGAAAGAATTCTCCACTAAACCCATTTGGTCCTGGGCTTTTTTGTTGTTGCTGTTGTTGTTGTTGTTGTTGTTGTTGTTGTTGGAAGACTATTAATAACTGCTTCTATTTCTTTAGGAATTGTGGGACTGCTTAGATGACTTATCTGATCCTGTTTTAACTTTGGCACAAAGTGTCTGTCTAGAAAATTGTCCATTTCATCCAGATTTTCCAATTTTGTTGTATATAATAAGCTTTTGTAGTAGGATCTGATGATTTTTTTGAATTTCCACAGTTTCCATTGTTATGTCTCCCTTTTCATTTCTGGTTTTATTAATTTGAATACTGTCTCTGTGCCCTCTGGTTAGTCTGGCTAAGGGTTTATCTATCTGTTGATTTTCTCAAAGTACCAGCTCCTGGTTTTGATGATTCTTTGTATAGTTCTTTGTGTTTCTATTTGGCTGATTTCAGCCCTGAGTTTGATTATTTCCTGCCCTCTACTCCTCTTGGGTATATTTGCTTCTTTTTGTTCTAGAGTTCTCAGGCGTGCTGTCTAGCTGATAATGTAAGCTCTCTTCAGTTTCTTTTTTGGAGGCACTTAGATCTATGAGTTTTCCTTTTACCACTGCTTTCATTGTGTTCCATAAGCTTTGATATGATGTGTCTTCACTTTCATTAAATTCTAAAAAGCCTTTAATTTCTTTCTTCATTTCTTCCTTGACCAAGTTATCATTGAGTAGAGCATTGTTCAGCTTCCATGTGTATGTGTGTTTTCCATTGTTTTTGTTGGTATTTAAGACCCACCTTGGTCGGTGGTGGTCTGGTAGGGTGCATGGAATTATTTCAATCTTCTTGTTTTGTGGCCAATTACATGGTCAGTTTTGGAGATGGTACCATGAGGTGCTGAGAAGAAGGTATATTCTTTTGCTTTAGGATGAAATGTTCTATAAATATCTGTTAGATCCATTTGGTTCATAATTTCTATTAGTTTCACTGCGTATCTGTTTAGTTTCTGTTTCCATGATCTGTCCATTGCTGAGAGTGGGGGGTTGAAGCTTCCTCTGTTATTGTGTAGGGTGCCATGTGTGCTTTGAGCTTTAGTAAAGTTTCTTTTATAAATGTGGTTGCCCTTGTATTTGGAGCATAGATGTTCAGAACTGAGAGTTCATTTTGGTAGATTTTTCCTTTGGCCATTATGACGTGTCCTTCCTTATCTTTTTTTGATAACTTTTGGTTGAGAGTTGATTTTATTTGTTATTAGAATGACTACTCCAGCTTGTTTCTTGGGACCATTTACTTGGAAAATTGTTTTCCAACCTTTTACTCTGAGGTAGTGTCTATCTTTGTTACTGACATGCATTTCCTGTATGCAGCAAAATGCTGGGTCCTGTTTACTTATCTAGTCTGTTACTCTATGTCTTTTTATTGGGGAATTGAGGCCATTGATATTAAGAGATATTAAGGAAAAGTGATTGTGGCTTCCTGTTATTTTTGTTGTTAGAGGTGGAATTAGGTTTATGTGGCTATCTTCTTTTTGGTTTGTTAAAAGATTAGTTTCTTGCTTTTACTACTAGGGTATAGTTTTCTTCCCTGTGTTTGAGTTTTCCATTTATTATTCTTTGAAGGACTGGATTTGCGGAAAGGTATTGTGCAAATTTGCTTTTGTCATGAGGTATCTTTGTTTCTCCATCTATGGTAATTGAGAGTTTTGCTGGATATAATAGCCCGGACTGGCATTTGTGTTCCCCTAGGGTCTGTATGACATCTGCCCAGGATCTTCTAGCTTTCATAGTCTCTGGTGAGAAATCTGGTGTAGTTCTGATAGGTCTGCATTTATATGTTACTTGATCTTTTCCCTTACGCTTTTAATATTCTTTTTTTTTTTAGTGCATTTGGCATTTTGATTATTATGTGACAGGAGGAATTTCTTTTCTGGTCCAGTCTATTTGGAGTTCTGTAGGCTTCTTATATGTTCATGGGCATCTCTTTCTTTAGGTTAAGGAAGTTTTCTTCTATAATTTTGTTGAAGACATTTACTGGCCCTTTAAGTTGAGAATCTTCACTTTCTTCTATACCTATTATCCTTAGGTTTCATCTCCTCACCGTGTCCTGGATTTCCTGGATGTTTTGGGTTAGGATCTTTTTGCATTTTGTATTTTTTTTTTTGACTGCTGTGTCAATGTTTTCTATGGTATATTCTGCACCTGAGATTCTATCTCTTGTATTCTGTTGGTGATGCTTGCACCTATGTCTCCTGATCTCTTTCCTAGGTTTTCCAACTCCAGGGTTGTCTCCCTTTGTGATTTCTTTATTGTTTCTGGTTCCATTTTTAGATCTTGGATGTTTTTGTCCATTTCCTTCACCTGTTTGTGTTTTCCTCTAATTCTTTAAGAGATTTTTGTGTTTCCTCTTAAAGGGCTTCTACCTGTTTACTTGTGTCCTTCTGTATTTCTTTAAGGGAGTTATTTATGTCCTTCTTAAGGTCCTTAATCATCATCTTGAGAAGTGATTTTAGATCTGAATCTTGCTTTTACAGTGTGATGGTGTATCCAGGACTTGCTATGGTATGAGAATTGGGTTCTGATGATGCCAAGTAACCTTTGTTTCTGTTGTTTATGTTCTTATACTTGCCTCTGGACATCTGATTATCTCTAATGCTACCTGTCCTTGCTATATCTGACTGGAGCCTGTTCTTACTATGATCCTGGTTGTGTCAGAACTCCTTAGAGTTCAGCTGTCTCTGTGATCCTGTGATTCTGGGATCCTGAGACCCTGAGATCCTGAGATCCTGAGTGTGTCAGATCTTCTGGGAGTCAAGTTGCCTCTGGGACCCTGAGATCCTGGTGTGACCAAGCTTCTGGGATCCTGGAATCTTGTGATGCTGGGCATGTTCCAGTACCTGAGTGGGGATATTCCTCTGGGAGTTGTGGGACAGGCTGGGTGCGCACCCAAGGTCTATTCAGGGCACATGCTCAGACCGAAAGGAACCCATGCCATTGTTTGGGTGGGGTTCCTTTGTCCCTGAATCCCTCTGATCATAGTTATGCCCAGCGTTGGGACAAATACTGTGTCCACCTCACCTCTGATCCTATGATCCGGGGGGTGTTAGAGCACCTGGAAGTGGAGTTTCTTCTGGGTTTTGTAGTACTGGCTGTGGAGTTTGTGCCCTAGTTCTGCTTAGAGCACCAACTCAGACAGGAAGGCATAAACATTAATTTTTAAAACATATTCTTAGCAGACCACTCTGCTTCCACCAACATGAAAACTAAAACACTTATCAGATGCTGTCTGAGACTTAACCCAGTCTTCTGGCTCTGTTTTAACCTGCCTACCTGTGGTCCCCATAGAAATATTTGTCAAATGAATTGACTTAGAATTTTCTTTGCTTTGTAGCTAATACAATCTCATCTAACCTCTTCTGCAGCTGAACTTGTCTTTGTGTGAAATCTGAATCCATGTTCCCAAGCTCATATGTGGCTCAAGAATAAACTGTCTCTCTTCCCCTTTGAGGTGAGAAGTGCATTTTGTATATACCTAGAGCATACATCTTTAGGGCTGGGAATGGTGATGATGATCATTAAGGGTTTTCCTTGAATCAGGAAGAACTGTGTTTGATCCTCAGAACCCATATGAATACTAGAAATGGTGGTGTGGACTCCTGTTTCCACAGGAGTCCTTCTTGGGCTGGAATTATAGGTCTGTTGCCATATCCACACAGCATTTATCCTGTCTCTACACAGAGTGATCAATTGACATCAACATTGGGCTTTCACATGCATGTGCACCCATACACATGTGTTCGTACCTTCAAAGAACATACATGTGCACACACATGCACATCCAACCCCATGCATGAAAGTCGAACAAGATCAGAGGGAGTTCTTCAGTGGCTTTTTATCAGCTTCAATTGAGTCCAAGCTGTCCCAGTAGTCAAGCCTTTTATGATGTAACCCCTGCCTATGCCTCCTCCAGCCCTTCTTGTCACCAGTAGAAGCTAGCTGCCTTGGGTTGCCCCACCAGTCCCTGTACCTGGCTTTTCTCAGACTTAAGCAGGCACTCACTGCTCCTTCTGCCTGCCTCGCCAGCTCCCATGATTCCTCAGGACTCTGCACTGATTCATGGCACCAACTGTGGGCCTCCATTGTCTTTTCTCTGGATTCCCTTATCACTTGGTTCTGTGTTACCACCTTCACGTTCCTGTCTTCTTTACCGAACTGCTAATGTCCTTTCTTTACATCCATGTCCTCTCAGCACAATGCTGTGCTTTTCAGAGGGCAGGGATTGGGGAAGCATTTGTTGAATGACTAAGGTCAACAGCTAAAGTCAATAGCCAAGGACTTCTGAACCATCACCACAACATGCATTTCATTCATTTCAAGGCATGATACAACCAGAAAATGAGTAATTAGATACCAAAATGGCAGCCTTGCCTACAAGTCCCTCATTAGATGCTCGCTCATCCTTTTTGTAAGCACATTGTGCTAATTTCTGGAAATACCAAGCTTTCTAAGAAACAAGCAGCTTTAATCGCAGGAACTCCTTAGAACATATGAATCTCTTTTTCCAGAAGTAAGCATCCTTCTCTCTCTCTCTGGTGATCCCTAGGGCAGCAGTCATGCTAATGTGTCTGCTTGTCCACATGAAGTAAAGCCATAGTCAACTTTAAGGACAAAAACCAACTCATTTTGAGGCCATACAGAAAGAGGTGTGCCCTAACCTGTGGAATGCCACCATTTTAAAAAAAATGACTTATTAATTTTATTTTACATGTATGAGTGTTTTGTCTGCATGTATGCATGTAATGACATGCATGACAGTGCCTCTGGGGTGTCAGAGAAGAGAGTCAAATCCCCTGGAACTGGAGTTACAGATGGTTGTGAGCCATTGTGCTGATACTGAGAATCAAACCCAGGTCCTGCACCAGAGCAGCAAATTCTCTAAGCACTTCTCCAACTTGAAGGCCACCCTTTAAATAAGAAGGACTATGACCCTATTGACATAAAACAGTGTGTGCGTGTGTGTGTGTGTGTGTGTGTGTGTGTGTGTGTGTGTGTGTGTGTGTTGATTTTGTCATATGTGTTTCTATGTGTTTAGCATACATGGTAGGTTCCATATGTTATCTGCTGATAGAGAATAGAGAAGCAACTTTGTATAGTATGTGTCCCTTCTGCATGGAAAATGTAACATCACATCAGACACTTCATCTCTTCACATCCCACTGTCTCTTCTAATTAAGGAGGAGGAGGATGAAGCATCTAATTAAGAGGATCCCTGTGTAGACAATGCAAGCTCCCATATACAGCATTCCAGGAAGTACACACAGTTATTATCTATCCTTTCTTCTTTTCTAGCAAGACCAACCCATGGAGCTTTGCATCTGAAAGACTCCTACAGAAATGTCTCCTCTGTGGAATCAAGACAGAACTTAGGAGAGAATCCACTTACTAAACAGGACAGGGCCAGCATGTACTTTTAGACAAGGATTAGCAGATACAGGCCAGGAGCTGTTCAGATCCTGTTATTACTATCAGTCAAAATTCAAACACATGACTAATCTTACAATAGCTCTGTGAATAAACAGAAGCAACAAGACAGACTGAGCGGACAGTAAGAGAGCATGGTAAAGCAAGGTAATTCACAGGGAACTCACATCAGAGCAGGAAGGACGGACGGTTCAGCTGTCAAGAACAGTAGTTGTTCTTGAAGAGAATCTGGATTCAGTTCTCAGAATCCATGTTGGAAGGCTCATAACCACCTTACAACTGCCTGTAACTCCAATTCCAGGGAACTGGATGCTTTATGCTGACTTATGTGGAAAAAATACATATCCCCCCACCTCACCCCACCCCCACATATTTGAAAATAAAACTTTGTGCTGGCTCAGCAGTTAAAAGTACTTTCTGCTCTTGCACAGGACCTGGGTTCAATTCTTAGCATCCACATGGTGGCTCACAACCATATATAACTCCAGCTCCAGAGCATCCAGCATCTTCTTCTGGCCTCTGGATATGCATCATGGATATACATCCATGCAGGCAAATATATATACATATATATACACACATATATGTAACATCATGGATATACATCCATGCAGGCAAATATATATACATATATATGCACACATATATGTATCATAAAAATAAGTCTTTAAAATAATGGTAAAGCTCATTTATAGTAGAATGAGAATATCAAAGGATCTCTCTGAATTCAAAGATGATAAGGCTAAATGGAAGTGGGGTTTGACAAGAGAATGAAGCCCTGAGAATGGTATAAAATGAAACACTTCTATTTTATATCAAAGAACTTCGCTGTGCCAGGCAGGCTCTAGAGTAATTAATTAAACTACTCTTGCATTGAGTATTTTTAATTTATTCTGGGTATCACATTCACTTACATAATGATGGCTTTCATTATCCAAGTATTATGTAAATGAAAGTTTTGGTCAACAAAACATCACAAATCTAAATTACATGGCATCTTAGTTTTATTATATGTTTATAGTCTCTCATCATTTTTTCAGCTGAAAAGTAAAAAAAAAAAAATCAGTTGAATTTCCTTTTTACTTTTTTACATAGACTCAACTTGTACTAAAAATGTAGGAAAGTGTGGTAATTTGGATGAGGACTATCCCACAGGTTCATATATTACAGTGTGTTGTCCCCAGTTAGTGGCACTCTTTGGGGATGTTAGCGAACCTTTAAGACATGGCGCCTCACTGGGGGAAGTGGATCACTGGGGGCAGGCTTTGAGAATTCATAGCCTTGCTTTGCCCTATATAGCCTGCCTCTAGCTAGGGCTTTAGCAGGCTGCACACAGCACCCTGTAAGCTCAGCACACTGATTTCTGAAAAGCTCGACTAAAAGCAGATACTCTAGAATAGACGTTACTTCCAAACCCTGGGTGAAAGCAGACAAGGCAGGACAGGTGTCATCACATCCTACTAGGAGTGAAAAGGACCCACCTATTCTTAGTACCATTAAATTACTTCTTCCTGGATATGAAAAGCAAGCTGGTAATTGTTTAATGGTAGAAAATTAGGCAACAAAATTAAGTACAAAGCAGTATAGTTGACATCTATTAAATGTATGATAATACATATTGAGTGATGGCAGAGACATAGATTGGGGTGGATACAGATGATATAAATATATAAATGGAGGAAGAATCGTAACCACCAAACAAGCCTGCCGTCCAGAGTGAGCTCCATTAACATGCTCATTTCTATCTTGTGTACACACTAATAGCAAGAATAAAAATGTACACACAGGTACATGTGAAGAAGACACTCACACACATGCACACATACACACACACACACACACACATGGCAGGGTGAAAGAGGGGGCAGGGAGGGAGGGAGGGAGAGAGAGAGAGGGAGAGAGAGATGCCTTCGTCAATGTTTCCATTTTCACAGCTAGTAAAAGAAAACAAACAAACAAAAACCCACACCCAACATTTGCTAATTCAACATGTTTTAGTGTCTCTAAAGAAACACAAAACTCAAGACTCCTTCATAGTGGCTTTCCCCTCAGGAGGTCCCTTCTCCTGTCTCTATGGACCTTGTTAGCTCTCTCCACTGACCCTCAGTTAGAGTCTCCTCTACAATGAGGCTGGCTGATCTCAGACCCAGAGCCCCTAACTGCGGGGGCAGGGCTGGTGCCTCTGACCTGTGACCTGTCTACTGTGCCAGAGACCCCCGTCAGTTCTTGCTCAGCTGTGGCCATCTTCTGTTACGTCAGTACTTTTGGCAATTTTTAAATTTTTCCTAATAGAAATATGGAAATATCATGATGTTCAAAATGGCTCATTAGGGTACAGAGAGTGAAATGTGTGCCTCGAGGTTTATTCCTGGATACCTCTTGCAGCTTTTATGACAATTGCTGCTTTTATTTGGGACTAATTTTTTGGCTTTGGGGGGGGTTGAGAAGATACATCTTTAAAAGGCTTGTTACTGGCACACACACACAGACACATAGATACACAGACACACCCATACACACACACACAGAGGTTTTTCCATGGCAGACATGAGTTGTGGATAGTGACAGCATAGGTACAGGTAGCTTGAATTCAGAGCACGTGTTTGTCTTAGGTAAATATATACACAGGTATATATATATATATATATATATATATATATATATATATATATATATAAAAGTACATAATTCTATAGAATCTTATTTAATATCAATAGGTAAATAAGCTAATTCTTTTATTCTATTAGTTTCTTTCCTCATGACTGTGGTCAAACACCTCATGAGAAGCAACTTCATGGGAAAAAAAGGCCATGTTTGCTCATGATTTGAGGATACATCCATCAAGACAGCCTGTGTCTGATATACCCTCTCTCCCCATCAACATCATAGCCACGCTGATTTTCCAAATCAGCCCTCACCTGTAAACAAGGAAAGATAGAGTGAAAATAGGGAGAAGAAAGAGAAAGAAGACCCAGGGTGGAACAGGAGATGATGTTAAAATGGGAAGAGGAAGACCCTAAACAAAGACCAGGATGAAGTCAGGAGACCCAAGACTTACATCATATAGAGTTTTTGAGGTACAAAGGAAAGGGGACAAAAGTCACTCCCTTCCTTTCAGTCTGTTCCATACCTGCCATGATGAATGCACACTGAGCAAAGAACACAGCAAAGACACTGCCACGACAAGGTATCTCACTGGCTGCACTCAACATCAGTTATACACTCATGTATCTCACCTCCAATTATTTCCATCAGTATACTGCCAACAGCAGCCCCAAGCCAGCCCAGCAGACTGTGATCCTGTCGATTCAGTCACTGGGCTAAAACGGAGCGACGAAGTTAATTATATTACAGTTGTTGGAAACAGAACATCTATTTTCACTGCATGTGGTGATGATCCAAGTGTGAGCAAGTTACATCAGTGTTTAGAGGGAACTCTTTTTCCCTGCCCACACCTATTTTGGATACTGGGCAAACAGCAGTTTCTCCCAATCTGTCCTGAGATACTGTCTGCTTAGGCAAAAAAAAAAAAAAAAAAGAGAGAGGGAGATATCCAAATAAATTTTTATATCCAAATACATACACACACATATATCTAAATATATTTCTGTACCCAAATACATACATATACACATACCCATATATATATATATATATATATATATATATATATATATATATATATATATATATATATCAGTTACTCTATTATATCTCCAAAATATAGATAATGCCACTATTCTTCATCCACTTTTCAAATCTAGGAAAGAAAGTTTGATTTAAAAAAAAAAAACAGTCCAGGTCATACTATAGCATGTCCTAGACTCTAAACTGCAATGTGTTAGGGAAAGAGAGCAAATATATGTATATTAAGGGTAAGTGTAATAAAAGAAAAGAGACCAAAACGTTCTCTTAGTTGCATTTCTCTCTGCTGGACAGAATACTTGACAAGAACAATTTAAGGAAGGAAAGGTTTACTTCAGTTCCTGGTTAAGGTACCATCCATCCTGGTGGCAGGGGCTTGAGATAGCTAGTCAATACCCAATCCCAACTGCAGCCCAGAAGCCTGGAAGCAGAGAGAGAGGAATGTTCCTGCTCAGTGGCCTCTCTTTTTATGCAGCCTGAGGCCCCAGCCCACTCGATGTACCCACATTCAGGACGTAGCCACTTTCAGGATGTACCCACATTCAGGATGTACCCACATTCAGGATGTACCCACATTCAGGATGCACCCACATTCAGGATGTAGCCACATTCAGGATGTACCCACATTCAGGATGTACCCACTTTCAGGATGTACCCACATCCAGGATGGTTCTTCCCACCTCACCTTCCAGGTGTGCATGCCCAGGTGCTTTTCTCTGGGTGACTTTGGACACTGCCAAGTTGACAGTATTATCCAACATAATATATTACATTTTAAACATATCAGTCCACAGTTTTTAATGGGCTGGGACAGACAAACTGTCAGTCATTGTCTTAGGGTTTTACTGCTGTGAACAGACACCATGACCAAGGCATGTCTTATAAGGACAACATTTAATTGGGGCTGGCTTACATGTTCAGAGGTTCAGTCCATTATTATCAAGGGGGAACATGGCAGTGTCCAGGCAGACATGGTGCAGGAGGAGCTGAGAGTTCTACATCTTTATCTGAAGGCTGCTAGAAGAATACTGGCTTCCAGGCAGCCAGGATGAGAATCTTAAAGCCCACGCCCACCTACTCCAACAAGGCCACACCTCCTAATAGTGCCTGCCACTCCCTGGGCTGAGCACATACAAACCATCACATTGTCAGACTCTCATGACACTGAGGCAGAGCCGGCTTCACAGGCTAGAACCACAGGATCCTCTCTGTTCCATTCCAACAGCTTTCTTTCAGGAATTGATTTGCATTAGAAAATGTCTAATTTTGCATAAAAGAAAATTTCTAACATTTAGGAAGAAAGAAAAAAAAAAGCCACTGTCGAACTTGAAATCCTTGTCACAGTTGACAGGAAAAGCTATCTACGGAGATGCTAAAGGCATTTTTAATTTAAAGTAGCAGGTGACCTCGTTACTGGTCAGTCGGGGGAGGGGAGATGCACACTGTGGAACTTTATCTTTCTTCTAAGTAACCGCTATTGCATTCTTTTCCTCCATGCTTAATGCGGTTTGAACGTGAAATAGGCCCCCTCTGTATTTGGTTCCATGGCTCTATTTGGGAACGCTTGGGAACCTTTAGGAAGCTGAGTCTCGCTGGGTGAAGTAGGTCTCAGGGGACAGGTCTTGGTTTATCACCCAGCCCCACTGCCTGTCTGCACTGAATTTGAGTTGTTCGGATGTGAATAAGCTGCCTCAGGTTCCTGTGGCCAAAGCTGAGGTCTGTTGCTGCCACTGTGTCTACTGTCACAATAGGAGACATATCCTCAAACCTCAAGCAAACACCACTTTCTCCAAAAAGGTGCTACTTATGGAGTATTTAATTAACCACAGTAATGAGAAAACTAACTAATGGAATAGATATAATTAATTTATTTGCCTACTAACCTTAAATAAGATTTTATGTAATCATGTACTTTAACATATATATGTATAAATGTGTATGTATGTGTGTGTATATATATATATATGTATGTGTGTGTGTGTATATATATATATATATATATATATATATATATATATATATATATATATATATATCCATATAGGTATTACTTGACAAACACAAGGTCTGAATTCAAACTAAACTAGCTCCTCATGCCCCTGTGCCTACCCTGCCACTAGCCACACAAGTTATATCTGCAGCGGAAAAGCCACATGTGGCGTGGGCGTTAACAAGTCTTTTAAAAATATCTCTTCCCACCCCAAACAGCAAAAACAAAGCCACATGCATATTTATTCTCTTCTCCTGCTTGTCTTCATTAATTCCTGTTTTTATTGAACTAACATTGTTTGCTGGTCTTGATGAAAAATGATGATCATAAAATTAATTCATGATCTTTTAGAAAAGATTAAAGCTATAACTCAGAATAGGGAAGAAGAGGAAACCACAGTGTTTGGGAAAAAGTAGCCGCCTCGGCTCTAACAGGAGCAAGGCAATCCACACAGTTTTGAATCCTGGGACAGTTTTCAAGAACACTTGCTATCGGTTTCTGAATTCTTGAAATAAGACCATATGCAAATATATTTCTACTTTAATAAGGTCTCACTATGTAGCTCTGGCCAAAAACAAACAAACAAACAAAAAACCAACAACCAACCAACAATAACAAAAACAAAAACCTTCAGGTCAAAAGTATTTCAGAGTCATTTAAAGATGGATTTTTTTTTTCTTTTTAAGATTTGGAGTGTTAAGGGTCTAGTAAATACATGGACTGGGTTCCCATATTCACAGGTGCAGTAAATATATAGAACAGATTTCCAATATCCACAGCAGAACTCCCACCTTACTTCATGGCCAGCCAATGAGATGTTGGCTTAGCCAGTGGGCAATAGGTCCAACCAATGTGATAAGGGCTCAGTCAATGGCACCCAGACCCTATCAATGGGATGTGGGCTCAGTCAGTCGGAAGAGGGTCCAGTCTATAGTATGCAGGGTCAGTCAATGGGATCTAGGTTCAGTCAATAGGATATGGGTGTAGTCAGTGAGATATGAGCTCAGTCAATTAGACATGAATTTCTGAGTGCCTTTAATACTGAACTGAGGTAAATGAGGAGAGAGTTGGGAGCCCTGGATGTGGAAGGCAGTTTCCTCACTCTGCTGACTAGTGACTGCAGCAGATAATACAGCATGGCTTTCCGAGCTCTCTCCATGCAGATAATACAGCATGGCTTTCCGAGCTCTCTCCATTTCCCTTCATCAGACCACCCCCATGGCCCCGAGGGTCTTAAGCAGAGCCTTTATCCACAGACTAACTTCACTGGGTTACACTGCACCATCTGAAGCCGGAGTTTCTAACACCTCTGAAGGAAGCACACAATTCCCTGGTACCTTTTGCCATCTCATCATTTAAGTGTTACACATTTCCAGATTGTTCTTTTATGACTGATTTTGTTAGAGGTGTTCTTACTAAAAGGATGGGAACACTAAAGGTTCTCAATACATGTTAATTCTTTTCTTTTTCTCCACAAAATGCACCAATGAATACTCCCATCGGCAAGCAGCACAGAGTCTGGGAACATCCACAGCTTCTCTCTTTATTTTTGCTACTCTGGTAGTTAAAAATAGAGAATGTGCTGTTGTGATGCTAAAGTATTTAATTATTAACGAAGTTGAATACTTACTAACCTTAGGGGCTGTCTGCAATTACCTCCCCTATCTCCACATCCAATCATTTCCCAGGCCTCCGCACTTTCCATGAACATCTACATACTGTGTCTACAGAGAAAAGTCATCCATCCTTCCTATGGCTAAAGCAACTATAAGGCAACTATTGTCTTCTAAACGGTGTGACTTTCCCTTCTTTCCATGATTCTCTGATGAGAACAAATTTTAAAATTTGGAGTCGAGTATAAATCAGTTTTCCTGCCATTTCTGCAAACAAAAAGTACTATTCTCAGAAGGGAAATGCACACATACAAATACATTTTATTTTTATAGTTTGCTCCTTATTTCTGATGTGCTCACCCTTGACCTGGATTGAGTTCCTGTCCTCCACCACCCAAAGTTAACATACATTCTGGACATCAAGATATGAACTTGCAAATGGCCTCGTTATAGACTGTCACAGTTAGGTCGAAATGAGGGGATGGTTAGAGTGGTCCCCAGCCCAATGCCCTTATAAGGGAGAATCTAGAGAAGCCAACACAGGAAGGAGGCCATGGAACCACAGAGGCAGAAACGGGAGGGCTGAGGATTGACTTCTGGCCAACCACAGAAGCAGCCTGATGTGGAGAAGCCTCCTTCCCAGAGCTCCAAACAGCTCAAAGAGCACACAGGACCATGGAGGTATGCACTTATGTTGTTTGAAGGCACTTAGTTTTTGTAAATTGTTCCAGCAACTGTGACGATTAATCTTTGAAAAATATTTAATTATGCATATTATTTATTTGTGTGTGTGTGTGTGTGTGTGTGTGTGTGTGTGTGTGTGTACATGTGCACATGTACTGCAAGACGCTTGTGGAAGTCAGAGAACAACTTTCAAGTCACACAGTAAATGGGAATAACAACCACAGTAAAGACAATGTTACAGGGCTGGAGAGATGGCTCAGCGGTTAGGAGCACTGACTGCTCTTCCCGAGGTTCTGAGTTCAAATCCCACCAACCACATGGTGGATCACAACCATCTGTAATGAGATCTGATGCCCTCTTCTGGTGTCTCTGAAGACAATGACAGTATACTAACATAAAATAAATAAAACCTTAAAAAAAAAAAAAGATGACGTCAAATCCAAATCCCAGAAGATTCCTTTGTCATTGTGTACTTTCTCAGTTAAAGGAAAGGCTAGAAGCAACAACTTACATTCCATTCGAGTGGATGCCTTGAAAGGCCTTCTACCATTGGTTCCTTACAAATTACTCACAGAGAAAGGATCCCTGAGGTCATCTGTCCGTCTGTCTGTCCGTCCATCTGCCTATCAGTCCTTTCTTTCTTCCTTTCTTCTTTCCCTTTTTCCTTTCATGTATTTGGTCTTTCTCTTGATTTCTTTGTAGGTATATATTTGTGTAAACAAGGTCTCTAACTCACACACACCCACTGATATCCACCACCTAACCTGGTTATAGTTATCTAGCCGAGGACTTTGAATTCTCCATGTAGTAACCACCAAGTGCCCCTCCACCTCCTCATCCCCAAGTGTGCTTGTCCTCTTCTCTCCCACCTCAGACTGTCCTGGAGACTTCTTTCCTCTCAGCCTTCAAGGCCCTGCTGTCTCTCTTGTGCACCTTGGTCTGAACATTGTGAAGCGGACAGAGAAAGAAGAGATACAGCAAAGGTGTGACCAGCCAGCTAGAAGAGCCAGGCGCTTGACTTTCAGAGTCTCTTCTGTGTTTCTCTGTGAGTCACCATGGCCTTCCATCTTCCCGGGGTGGCGGGGGGGGGGGGGGGGGGGGGGGGGGGGGGGGGAGGGACTGCTATGCTATTCTAATTATACTGTCTTGGTTTAGGATTGTGACTCACAATCCAGCCCAGCCCCACCCTCACCCCCTGCAGCTGATGGAAATTCCTTATAATCTGGAACAGAATATGGTGATTCTAAAGTTTTTTTTTTTAATCTATTTATCTATGGTGATTTAGTTAAAACACTGAAATATCATATCTCCCCAGAACTGCACATAAACTGCACCCTGGTACTTGATGGAGTCTCACCCTGTGTCAAACACTCAATTGGTAACTGAGAATAAAGGGATGGGGGAGGGGCTGACCCCAATACCTTCGGGAAGCTAAGGCTTGTGGCTATGTGCATGCTCATACCTTCGGGAAGCTAAGGCTTGTGGCTATGTGCATGCTCATACCTTCAGGAAGCTAAGGCTTGTGGCTATGTGCATGCTCATACCTTCGGGAAGCTAAGGCTTGTGGCTATGTGCATGCTCATACCTTCGGGAAGCTAAGGCTTGTGGCTATGTGCATGCTCATACCTTCAGGAAGCTAAGGCTTGTGGCTATGTGCATGCTCAGAGGTTTCAGCGAGCAGATTCATCAGATTGATGAGCGATGTTGACAGGCAGACAGGTGGTAAGGGCCAGAGGTAGAGGCGTGTTGCATGAGGGGGCTGTCTCACACAAGAACTCACAGAAGCTGTGGTCGTCTGCACAAGAGCTGCAGGAAGTCAGTCAAGATTTCAGCATGAAGGGGGAAAGGGCTCATGGGGCCCCACCCTTAGCCGAGCAGCTATTGGCAGTTGCTGGCCACAGAGGGAGGAAGAGTATGCTTCCTTTAGTGGATAGGCCTGTACTATGTGAGTATGAGTAGCACTCATATAGAGTGTGTCTGGGAGGAGATAGAGGGAGAGTGGGGGGTGATGCATTATATACATGAATGAAATTCTCCAGAAATAAATTTTAATTAAAGAATGGCTGAAGATATTATGGACCAAAGGAGGGTTGGTGAGAAGAATGAATGGTGCATTGTGGGACATTGAATGTGGAGCATCTGTAGGACTTCTAAGTGGATTTAGGCATACGGCCATCTGAAGTACTGAAGGGACTGGATGTCTGGGATAGACCTATATTAGTGGTGGTTCTGGCCAAAGCTGAAGACCCTGGGTGAATTTTCCAAGGGAAGATGGCCTCTCTATGATCAAATCCTCAACAGGATGAAAGTTAGGGAAGGAAGGATTTACTTGATCTTGGGATTTGAAGACATACAGTTTATCCTGTTAAGGAAGAAAGAGCAATGGGAATTGTCCCCAGTGGTGGCCCCAGGGGTCTGCTTGCTCACATCTGGGAAGACCCACAGCTGGCTTTTTCTTTCTTTCAGCCCACGAGATGGTATGGTCCCCAAACAGAGCTGCTCTCTCTCTCTGACATATAACCCAGACCCTCACAGACACACTCAAACCTATGCCTTCCCAGTGCCAAGCATAGTGTGGTCTGATCAAGTTGATATTCAAAGTTAACCTTGCCAGAAGATAAGTAGAGAGAGGAAGGGAGAAAGAGAGAGAGCCTCAAAAGCATCACGGTGAAGGTGACAGAGAACATCACCGTGAAGGTGACAGAGAGAGGGAGAAATCCGAAGCAGAAGCCCAGCAGACAGATGAGTGTGGTGGGCCTCTGGGGAAAACTGATTTCAAGACTACAAACATAGAATTTGAATCATAAACCTGTACAGCTGCTGATTTCTACCTTCCAAATTGTGAAGTCTCTACCACCAAATATTTATTTAATAATAGCCAGAAAGTCTTACACAGCAGAAATGCTCTCTCATCAGAAAACATTGTCATCTAATAAGACTCCGTGTTCTGGAGATGTTTAACAATACCAGGCACAGGTTATTATCCAATGCATATTTGAGATACAAGCCTCCTTGTTTCACAGAATTTATGGCATGAGATGCAACTAGCCCAAGGGAAAAAGAAAAGGAGTGGGGATAAAAAAGCCTGTAGGAGCCTCCGGTCTGAGGGCCACAGAAGATGCTCTGGCTTCTGCCCTCTGTGGCACTTAGAAGCACAGAAGAGTCTGATCTGTTTCCCATTAGTTCCCAAATGCCATTGTTAATCTTAGCAGCTTCCGTCCTGGGAAGATCGAGCTGTCAAAGTGCTGTGAGGCAAAGACCACTAAAGATTCCTTTCCAATCTTCTGCCTAAAATACCTTCCCAGCCCTCGGCCCCCAGCCCCACCCCCGAGAGAGACAAGGTGTCTGTATTTCTTCTGCATAAAGAATCCGCTGCATTTTGTGAAAGCACTAAGCTCTCTACTGGTTAAAATACAAAAAACACAGAGAAAAAAACAACAAAAAAACCCATGAACCTCATTAACCACATAAATGTGTCCATAAGGAATAACTTATCTGAGGCCTCATTATCACCTCGAGGAGAGGAACATCCAAAACAGGTCCATTACCAAGGGAGAGCAACAACAGGATAGCTATTGTGGAGGGGTTGGGGCTGGCATAAAGCAACTTTACAGTGTTCTGGCTTTTCTTCTCTTTGCAACAATAATCTGTTTTGTTTTGGGTTTTGTTGTTATTGTTTGGTTTTATGTGGGAAGGGATGTCAGGAGGTGGACAGGGTTTTACTATGTAGCCCAGACTAAGATCAAACTTATATTTTAAAAAAGCCCTCAGTGTCATAAATCACAGGAGTACAGCACTAAATCTACAAATGTGTCTTCAGCAAACGTTAAGACGACTTGGGCCACTGAGATGGTCAAGGACAGGCTAATTCTTCTTAGTGCTAACACTCAGGGTCTGATGTTTAGACTGTGCTGCTGTGGATTCTAAAATGCCAAATTACTAAAAGATGGAAACTGACAAAGCAGAAGACATGGACTGGAAGACTGGAAAGGCCCACTGAATGCCACACGGTGAGCGAAGTCGCAAAACACAAGAATTATGAAATTTCAACCTACAGAGAAAAGGAGCTGAGTGGGAGTGTTCAGAAGCTGAGCCAGGAGGATTGCCACAAGTTTGAGGCCAACCCGAGCAAGAGTGAGACTGTCTTTCTTAAAAACCAAAAGCAAAAATACCCAACACAGACAGAAGTGAGCCAGATCGGAATGCAGAGCACAGTATAAGTTTGGGTCACATATAAGGAGATCAGGACACAGAGTGTCATTGGCTCCCTTCAACCCTGACCCTAGAAAATGCTGGGTGAATTTCTTCAACAGGCTGAAAGGTTTTCCAAGTTAGGATAAAATTCTGGGGCTAGAAAGACGGCATGAAGGCTAAGGGCACTTGTGGACCTTACAGAAGACCAGGGTTCAGTTACGCACACCCATGATGGGTAGGTAGCACCACACACACACACACACACACACACACACACACACACACACACACACACGGGAGGAACATAATTAAAAGCAAAATCTTCTAAAAAGCATGTTAGGAAGTAAATCCTAACAAGAACACCCACAGAATATAAAAGTATCCTGTTGACAATGTCCGACACACAGGCTCTCAAAACCTTTGCTTTCTGTTACTCTTCCTGAGGAAATGCTTGGAGAATATGTGTTCAAACAATACAAAGCAAAACAGAACAACAATAAATAAATATATAAACTTTCCCAAGAAAAAGATGACTCAGGCTCCTGGAGTTCAGAGGGCCCATTCAGGTAAAGAGCTTTATTAATCGGTAGGGCGCCAATGAAAGAAGGTTTTGGAATTTATCATTCCAAAGTCTTGCACTAGAGAATGAGATGTGTGTGTGTGTGTGTGTGTGTGTGTGTGTGTGTGTGTGTGTGTGTGTGTTTCAGGAAATGGGTCCGTTCCTAGAAAAGGCCACTTCCTGTTACCACTGATGCTATCTGAGCATCTGCCTAAGATCTGCGAACCTGCACCATAGACAAGTGGTACAGCCATATCTAATGGCAACAGCGAAAGTCATGAAGCCAGCACAGCTGCTTAACACCGATCCAGCAAAGCTGAGCCCAGCAATGCGATCACCGATGTGCCGTCTTCCACTTTGGGTCTTGATTGCCAGGTGTTGCACACTGTGGGGTCAGGTGGGGGAGGAGCTTTTAATATTTGTACAACTTGGAGATATCAGATTGAAGGGAAATTTATTACGAATCATTTATGCCTTCTCTCAGGACTACTACTTCTTAGCTTCCCCCAGAAAAGTCCTGAGCATACAGCCCCTCTCGCTTTTAGGGAGATAGCCTTCTCTGGCCCTCTTTGAAAGTCTTCCTTGGAGGTTGTGACTCAAATAAAGACACCAGAGATCTCCTTATGAGGCTCTGACTCCAAGATACTCTTGGAACATCTGCCCCTATGCTTACTTAGTAACAAGATAATCAGAACAAAATAAAGTTAAAAAGGTAAACAAGATTCAGCCAGCTAGAGAAGTTGGCAGAAGTTAGGGATAAAGACTCTTCTTACAGTATACTTGGGTATATAAGATTGGGGCCCGCATACAGTATTCCCCTTGAGGAAAACATACAGTAATGAAGTTAGATTGGCCAGAGTTATCTCTGCCCTACACTGGGGCTTATACCTATAGACAAAGAATGGTATGGATAAATGATAAAAGAATGAAGTATTAATACCTTCCCTTCTTAGAAAAGTTAGCTCATGCAGCCTACTGTGGTGTCCTATGACCAAGGATCAGAGAATACCAAGAGTCGACATATAAATAAATTCTACAAAGGTATAAACAGTGTAATATAACAGACACTGAAGAATAACTGCAGGAGTTTGGGCCTGAAGATTTTTCTTGGGACTAATGACAATCTGCACTTTAACCATTAAGAGTTAATAATATACTTCTCAGGACATGACAATCTGCACAGGCTGACTTGGAGATTTCCTTTCTGTCTAGTGTCCTTGAAACCGCAAGATTCTTAAAAGTTAGCTTCTGGGCTTAGTGAGGGAAAATGATTATAAAGATAACTCTGTTCTGTCACAGTTTATCAATGATGACTAAACTTATGACTAAAAATAAATTAAAGCTCATGTCCAGGACAAAAATTATATGATCTATGTGTTGGGACAGCATGGATCTGAAGAGGTCAGCTCAGGAACTTTTCACTGGACCACCCCCACCCCCTCCTGGAAGCAAAAGGTCATAAAGAACACAGGCACCCCTCCCCTCCTGAAGGGAGGGGCTCATTACATCCCTCAGACCACAGGGAGGAGGGACCGACCACCTGCCACCTGCAAGGTAGGGGTACACACATTCTGAGATTGTTGGCCACCCACCTCATTCCCTATAGACCAGTCAATTTAAAAGTCGCACTGTTCTGCCAATCACATTGTGCCTAATGGCTGCTGCCTGGAGAACTGTATAAAGGCTCGACGGACAGGCTGTGCGTGGTCGGCCTCTCTCTCCATGTGCAGGGCGACCCCAACATGTCGGAACAATAAATTCCTCTTGCTTTTTGCATCAATTCCCGGCTCTGCATCGTTCACTCAGGGAGCCCCCAGTAAGCTAAGGCTTGCCAGAGTCTTACAGCCCTGTTGGCTGGGCTCTGTGTAAAGAAGCACTCTGTCTGCCAGTCAGTAGGGTTACAAGAGCCCACCCCCCACTTTCACCCCCCCTACCTGTCTCACTCCACCCTCCCTAGCTGACTCCTTATCTCTTCTGTGGGACCTGGCCTCTGCCAAGAGTGAAACAAGTATTCACCTCAGGGGGAAGGCACCAGAGCACCAGCCCATGGTGACCAGTATGGGTGATGTGTCTGAGGTGAAGCTATACATACTGATGGATCCTTCTCTTTTCTGTCCCCTCCACGAAACAGAAATGGATACTAATACCAAAAGGAGAGTCATGAGGAAAAGGTGTGGCGCAGTCCTCTAAAGATGTGGTGTGAGCCAAGAGGAGAAGGGATCTAAGGCAGCCTATGCATTCTTAGCGGCACACAGAGGAGCTCCCGGCACTCTCTCTTGGACTGTCAGGCGTAGCTAGGGTGGATGCTAGGAACACAGAAATTATCCTAAGATGGGGACCAAGCCAGGAATGTGGCTCACAGGCTCTCTGTGGTGGCCCGTAGGGAGAGCAGAAGCCACCTACAGGGCCATGGGAGGAAGCAGTGAGGACAGGCTTGGCAGGGACAGTGACTCAGAAAATATTGATGTAAAAAGATGAACAGCAGAAAGAGCAGAGATGCCGATAGAGAGTCATGACAATTTATCTTAGAAATGATCACTGTAGACCACCCAGGCAGGCTATGGAGAGGGTCTAGCCAGAAGCTACCTCCACAAGCAAGTGTTTGGTGGAAGAGTGCTTCTGCAATAAATAGCTTGGCTCCAAGCCAATTGGAAATAGGAGGTCCTGTCAATTATATTTTAATAAAAAGCTTCTCCATAGTAACCCAGGGAGGCCTGCGGTCTCTGCTGCTGCTGGTAGCTATGCTGTGACTTGACTGTAGATTGGCCTATTCACACTCTTGGTTAGTTAGTGTTTATCAAATGTGTACTCCTCACCCTTCATGCATTTTGTTACTGTTTATAACAGCCACTTTTCTATTGCTGGGATAAACCAAGACCACACAACTTATAGAAGAAAGCTTATTTGGAGTTCCAGGAGAAAAGCATCTATGGTGGCAGAGTAGGAGCATGGCAGCTGGAGCTGGTTGCTGAGAGCTCACATCCTGAACCACAAGAAGGAAGCAGGAAGATAAATAGCATTAGTCATCGAACTCTTAAAACCCTTCTCCAGTGGCCTTACCTCCTCCAACATGGTGACACCTCCTAAGCTTCTCCAAACAGCAATACCAATTCTGGACCAAATATTTAAATTCATGCCTGAGACTATCAGGACACCTCATTCAAACTACCACACTGTCAGAACCATCGGAACATGGGATAGAAAGTCCTAAGTAAATCTTTCCTGTTAAATAGTGCTTACAGCTTGAATGTGAAGTGTCTCCCCACAGGCTTGTGTTTTTATACTTGGTCCTCAGCCAGGGATGGTGTCTGAGGAAGCTGTGACATCTTTGGGAGCTCTCACTAAGGAAGTAGGTTTGGGACAGGCTTTGAGATATATGAGAAAGCCCATCCCCAGCCCTAGCTCTCTGCATCCTGATGTGCACACACAAAGTCACCAGTTGCCTCAGCTCCAGCTGTGTCTGCTGTAATGGGTTCCTGCTGCCACAATAACATGCCACACCTCACCACCATGAGCCACCTCACCACCTCAGCACCATGCTGGCATCTTTCTTACAACCATGCTTTTTTTTACCATGACTGACTGTACTTCTCAAACCATGAACAACACTAACAAAAAATCCTTTCTACCTTAAGTTGCTTCTTTTAGCGTTTAAGATCCACAAGAAGACTAATTCAAAAGCAAGTTCACCTTTTATGTCTTGAAGTCATCTCTCTCCCAGTCATTGCTCAGCTGTGACCAGCTATAAACCCTTAGATGTAAGCTCTCCAACCACTTTCCAAAAAAAAGAGAAAGAGAAAGTCCAGTGACTGAGAGAAGAGAAGCCACTGAATGACCTGGGAGTCAACCTCAAATCTACTACTCATTTTCCTCTGAAAGCACATCCCTTTTCTGTCACAAATGCTTCCATTGACAGATCGGGATGCATCCTTACAGCCCATAATGGTCAGTCCCATGCTCAAGATGGTTTTTGCTTTGCTTTAAGATTAAATATACAAAAAAAAGATTATGTATGCATTTCTATTACTCACAGTTGATGCTATTCATTAATTATAACACATCTAATACTATAGATTCCCACAGCTGTACTCTAAGGTTTAATCTCACATCTGGAAAATTCTTTCTTTTCCTTCTGGTTCACTAATTCTTTCTTTGGCTGTGTCTAATCTGATTTCAGTCCACTTCATCAGTTATTCCTTATGTTTCTAAAAGATCTGTTTAGCATGTTCATTTGGCTATTTTACTCTTTATTTGCCTAGCATTTTTTTGTTACAATGATTTCATATTTGTAGCTTAGTGTACCTGACAATTTTAGAAAGTCTTTCTACACAGGCATTTATACCTGTGATTTGTTTGTTTGTTTGTTGTCTTTTGCCTCAGACTAGCATGTTTTGTAGTGCTTCACTATGTGAGCACATTTGTTTGAACATGATGTATGAGGACTCTGAGAGAGTTCCTCTGGATGAATCTATGTTATCATCTGACTGGACAGTGAGGGCTGCTCCTAACTGTCAATCACATGAAGCCACTCCTCCAGTTCACATGGGGCACACACAGCATGGCATGCCTGGGGCCTGGGCTCTCACTGGAAGCTTCAATGTGCAGCCTTTACAAGTTTTGGAACCTACTTTCTGTTCTATGTGTTTGGATTTGGGAAGAGGAGAAGAAGCAAGTAGATGCCCTTTGGACTTTTATGTGTTTAATAATGCATTTAAAAGTATGTTTAAGCCAAGACCAGAATGTATTACGACAGGAGATCACCTAGAAGAGCAATCTGAGACATCAATCAGCAAGGCTTCATGAACTCAGTTATCTCAATTTCTCTACAGTCCTGAGATGAATAATTTTATTCTCAGTTGACAGAAAGAAGGTTAAATGACCCAGGGTACAAAGAGAGTGAGTGCGGAAGTTTAAATCTCAGGCACGGGTCTGTTTAAGGCTGAAAGTTGTGGAGGAGTTTTGCTTTACTGGCGGTACCAGGGATTGAACACAAGGCTTCATATGTGGGAGGTGAATGCTCTACCACTGAGCTATATATCCAGCTCCTGACATCTCTGCTATTCACCACTGTGGAACATTGCCTCTCACATAAGCACCATGCTCTCATAGCCTCCTGGGCCATTTCTTTCTCATCTCTACTAGGTTCCATTCTAGTTTTAGGTCTCGCTTTCTAATTCCCTGTTACACTACAGACATCAAACTGAATGGCTAACCCTTGGTGCTAGCACTGAAACACTGCCCTTGAGTTTGGAGAAGAGAAAAAGGAAGTCAGCCGAAGGGACAGAAGTTTCAGGAACAACATCTAAGACACAAGTCATAAACTTGAGAGAGAGACTGCTTTGATCTTTTCAGGACCAAGTTACTTTCCTTAAAAGTCAGAGTATAAATTTGAAAAGTATGTTTATAATATGTTTGCTAAAAAATTCGGGTAATGGATCATGCATAAAGTACTAGTTCCCAAGCAGAAGGAACTGGGTCACAGTACTACATAAAAGCGAGGTGCAGCAATGGGGACCTAATGCCTGCCGAGCTTGAGGAGTTGGAGGTGTGTTGATCCCATGGCTCTGTTGCTCTGCCTGTCAATCCAGCTAATCAGCAAACACTACATTTAGTTAGAGACCCTGTCTCAGAAAATAAGATGGAAAAATAATTGAGGAATACACCCAACGTCAGCCTCTGGTCTCCACAT
>LR751424.1:0-27500 GCA_902729485.2 Mus minutoides | reverse complement strand
CGTCCTGGGGTAGGTGAGTCATAAAAATAAGCCATTTGGAGTTAAGAGCTGCCCAGATGGAACGTGGCAAATTACAAAATGGGGTTATCAATGAAGAAATAGATTCTAATAGCATAGAGGGTAGATATCTGCACAGCATCTGTGCTGATTAAGGCTTATTATAAATGTAAAAGTTGTGCATCTTTTACCCGGGAACTGAATGATCGAAAGAAGGTAGAAGCCCCTAGTTGAGATTAAATATCTCCACATCATGTGTCCTTCTATGTTCCACAATTCGTATGCCTGGATCCATTTATATCTTCTAACATGGAGTAAAAACTTCGAGAAAAGTTTTGTCAGTAAACAAACAAATAAAACCCCTGAAACGAAAACACCAGCAAAGTTCACAGAAGCAGCTTCCTCCTGTGACAGAGCGGTTCTCGGAGCATGCGAGCATGCGAGATTTTACATGTGGCTTTCTGAACTCTAACAGTAGTACATGTTAGTACAGCGTCTGCCTTCTGTTCTGGATAAATACTCCTTCCCAGCATAAACAGCAGGGCCTATTCTGTATCTCTTTTCTTAGGAAAAATGTACTATGATTTTGGTTCCTCAATTCCTAAATTGATAATTACATGGATTTACATAAATGGCCCATTTAACACAATCAAATTGTTTCTAATAAGGCATAATTGTGTAAAGTGTCCCAAAGTTCACATTATTGCTTGTTGGCACAACTGAGAGATAACAGTGGCTTCAAGTGCCTTCAGAATGGTAATGCTTGTGATCCAGACAGACAACCAAGCACAGAAGAGTGAGGAATTCTTGGAATTGGAGAGTAAATGAGGAATGGATAGGGGCTGGCAAGATGGCTCAGTAGGTAAGACTGCTCTTCTGAAGGTCCTGAGTTCAAATCCCAGCAACCACATAGTGGTTCACAACTACCCATGAGATATGACGCCCTCTTCTGGTGCTATCTGAAGACAGCTACAGTGTATATATTTATAATAATAAATAAATCTTTGGGCCTGAGCAAGCAGGGCTGACCAGAGAGAGGGGGGTTGACCGACGTGAGCAGAGGTCCTAAATTCAATTCCCAACAACCACATGAAAGCTTATAACCATCTATATAGCTACACTGTACTCATATACATAAAACAAATAAATAATTTTTTTAAAAAACTGAGGAATGGATAGGAGACTTAACAAAGAGAAAACAAAGGTGTGTGTGTGTATGTGTGTGTGTATGTGTGTGTGTGTGAGAGAGAGAGAGAGAGAGAGAGAGAGAGAGAGAGATTCCTATGCATATAACCCAAAAGACTCTCACCATACTGTGACCAAGAGCCACACAATCTGTTTTCACCATTATTACTTCTGCTTTGTAAATGTTCTAGAGAAACTGAATTCAAGAGTTTGTGGTGGCTGTTGCTGTTGCTGTTGCTGTAAGACCAGGTCTCCTATAACCCAAGAGTGCTTCAAATACACCATGTAGCCAAGGATGGCCCTAATTTGCCTTCCAGGTGCTAGGATTACCACCTTCAGTTTTATGCAAGTACTCTACCCACTGAGCTACGTGCCTAACTCCACAGGATTATCTTTAAAGTGCTGCTTTTGGTTAAACAATAAATGTACACTTCGAAAAAATGGGAATTTGGTTTTTTGCATCTCAAAGTCTTTGTTTAGAAAATGTCTATGCAAAGAACATTACACAAACATTGAGGGGCAGGCCTGGAGGACATTGTCCACTATGATTGGGTATACTGTGGGCAGGCCTACATGGAAACCCCTGTGCCCATGCCACATGCTGTCTAAATCCCATTTATTCAGTGCATGTTTCATTTTGAAAATTTAATAGTGTTTTAGTTTTCTAGCTATGCCGCAATCTCTATGCTAAACACCTATTCAAAAATAGATCTGTTAGGTGCCAAGTTATACTTCAAATAACTTATCAATTACTATTACTCTTGGGCTAGCAAGATGGTTCAATATCTGAAGATGCTTTCCATACAAGCCTGATGACCTGGAACATGCATGAATGTAGAAGGAAGGATATGCAGTGATATGTGGGCTTCATAAAGAAGTGCTCTCATGACTAGTATTGGCACGCACACACACACACACACACACACACACACATAACAAAGAAAACAGTACTCCCACTTACTAACCATAGCTAAGCCTTTTAAATATTTCAAATGTGTTACAAAAACAGCGCTATTTTAGAAATCAAAGGAACTCTGAATTTGTGTCTACTCCCTCAGCTTGCTCCTCCTGTGAGCATTACACTGAAGGCTGTGCAGTGGACTTAGTCCCTCCCAGACACTCAGTAGCTATGACCGTGTGTGACAGCAACAGCAGATCATGTAAAAGGCCAACCTAGCTGTGTTTAGTTGGAATAAATGGGGTACCACAAGATAATCCCCTACGGTACTTAGGCATGCTCTTCTACATGTTATTCATCATGCTAATGGTGCTAATATGACACAACATACAGAGTCACAGACACACAACACACAGACACATACACTAACATACATGCAGCACACATCCTACATACTCAGTACACTCATATACACACTCACACACATACAACGCACACTCCACATACTATACACAAAAAACACATTCTTACACACACACAATCCACACAACCCCCCCCCCACATATACACACACTCACACATGTAACACACACATCAGGAGTAACAGAAACTTCTAAGAAGCTTGATGCCCCCTCCCTAGGGCTATGGTTAACTGAGAGCAAGAGAAGAGACCAGCACCTCTGCTCTCATCTTGTGTCTACACTCTGGGCTCTAATGCAGGAATAACTCCTTAGCCCTTCAATCCAGGCCTAGGATAGACCTCCTGCCCCAATGAGGCAGTTACCCCCGAGGGCAAGTATGCACCCTCCCTGGATGAATGGGTTAATAATTTAAGGGACGGACTCAGTAGGATGGGGCCAGCATGTAGGACTGATGAGAGCTGAGGTTAGTGAGGGCAGGACCACGGGACTGCTCAATTCCTCATGGTCTCCTGGAGCTGCTGAACCAGGCTCTTGCCTTAAAACCTCTTGTAACTTTTCTTCACTGAATATTTGGAGAAAGCACCTCCAATGCTTGAAGGTTGGAAAAGAAAGCAAACACAATGACAACAACAACAACAACAATACAGTATTCGTAGAACTATAGGAAACCAGGGTTGACTGAGCGACGTCTCCTTCCCCCTCCTCAAACACCCTCACAGGTAAAAAAGGACACCACACAAGCACCAATCTGGTCAACCGTGAGCTGGGACCTCCCAACGCTGAGTTCATTACTAGCTCTTCCGCCTCATGGAATAGCCAGGGGTTGGAGTAAGTGCCTGACATCAGCTGGGCTCCTCTGCTTCTTCCTCTGACTCTGCCCCCTGTGGGGTTTTATCCTCTCCTCTGACTTAAAACATCTCTCCTCACCTTCTGCCATGTTCCGTGACACCCAAGCAGCACCCGCTGGAGCACCACTTGACAGAAAGGCAGGAGTGGAAGGGCACTACCTCTCCCTCACCTCCATGTCACACCCCCACTTCAAGTTTCACTGAGTAAGAACATGTCTTGATGGCAAAGCAGCTCTCTTCTGAGAGGTTGTATGGAACTATCCAGGAGAATGGCTCTACCTCGAATACTCTCAGACAGCTTAGTGATTCAATATGGATTACAATTCTTAGAACCTCACCTCTACCCTGCACATACATGCAAGTGGGGAGTGTGTGTGTGTGTGTGTGTGTGTGTGTGATTGTCTGTTGAGTGTTTGTGTATGCTTGTCTATGTGTGTGTGTTTGTCTCTGGGTGTTTATGTGTGTTTGTGTGTTTTTGTGTGTGTGTTTTTATATGTATGTATGTATGTATGTATGTATGTATGTATGTATGTATCTTTGTGTGTATGTATGTGCTTTTATGTGTATATGTGTATGTGTTTGTGTCTATGTCTGTGTGTTTGTGTATTTGTGTCTGTGTTTGTATCCGTGAGTGTTTATGTATGTTTGTGTGTGTTTGTGCATATGTGTGTGTTAGTGTATGTGTGTGTATCTGTGTGTGTATGTGTCTTATATTTGTGTATTTGTGTTCTTATGTCTGTGTGGGTTTGTATTTATGTATGTTTGTGTCTGTGTGTGTAAATGTGTATGCATGTGTGTTTGTGTGTATGTCTGTAGCTGTGTATGTATGTTTGTGTGTATGTGTATATGTTTGTGTCTGCATGTGTTTATGTATATGTGTGTGTGTGTGTGTGCGTGTGTGTACATGTAGAGACCAGAGGTTTAAAACAGTGCTTTCTGCAGCTACTCTTCACTGTATACTTTGAAGCAGGGTCACTCACTGAACCTGAAGCTCATTAATTCATCTAAACTGGCTGCTCTATAAGCCTAAGGATCCTCCAGTCTCCACCTCCCTAGCTCTGGACTTATGGAGATGTCTAGCTTTTTAGGTAGATGCCAAGAATTGAACTTGAGGATTCCTGGTTACAGCATTCCTGGGTTCCTGGCTCATAGTCATTCCCATGTCTTTGAAACTTTGGGGTTCATCTGAAAGATTCTTCCAACCTCTCAATGTTCCTTTGCTTCCTCAACAAGACATGTTTTCCTTTTCCATACTATGTCCCAGATAAGCTGAACTCTGTACTGAGGGGCGATGCTTAGCCTTCAGCTCATTAATTATTCTCATCTCCCTCACCCCTCCCCCAACAGTGGCCTGTCCCTTGCTCCTCCTTTAGTTCCATCACACCTCTCCCTGCAGAGCCCACTCTAGCCTGACTTGGTTTCAGGCTGTGTCACCTCACAGGGTTTCTCTCTAGAGCCTTCCCTTGTGATGCTCCACCTTTCTTCCTCCTTAACTAGGCAAACTCTGCCCCAAGGCAGTCACTTGCTGTGCCCTCGAAGTGTCTGCTCAGACCCAGCCAGCACAGGCTGGCCGTCTACAGCCTGAAGGTGTCCTCCCTTGGTCAAGCTCAACAATTTTTGTCACTGTCCTTCACGCTCGTGCTCTGTGCTGCTCATTCCTTAACCAAGCTTCCTTCCTAGGTCACGTTCTCTCCCTCACCCTCCAGGCCAGTTTCAGTCGCACACAGACAAATCCCCCGACTTGCACTGGCTCTTTCAAATACTTCTGTGGAAAACTAAGAAGAAAAGAATACACTTCCAATGACTAAAATGTTCAGTCATACAGTTAGCTCCAAGGAAAGAGCAATTTTCAAGGTCTTAATCACCCAACTGCATAATCTCAGGGGCCCCCATTAGCAGCAAAGCAGTACCTCTGCTAAGGGAGCCTTCTGAGCTTTGAACTTTCTTGGGGAAAGTTCCCTAGCTCGCCCCCCCCCCACCCTTAGTGCACTCCTAACCTCTCTTGTATACCAGTTTGAAGAGAAGCTAAAGACAGGCGACAGGAAATTAATTGCAAGCCACTAAGTTTGAAAGGCCCAGGGGCTTATGGAAGGGTTGGGGAAGGGAGAGAAGTCAGAGACCACACTGTGAGTGCTCTCTCTTACCGCATGACAAAATTTGCTTCATCTATTTGACGGCCACAGCCACTCATCTTCAGAATCCCACCGTTTCCCACCACCGCACATTTCTTCAATGGCAGCTGGAAGGGGGTTGCCTAGCAACAGAAAACAAGGCGGGTTTTCACTGCAAAGAACACACAACTGCTCTGAAATCATTATCGACAGCAGACCCAAGGAATCTGAAGGAAGTCCCAGCAGGGCAAAAAAAGAGTATCAGGAAGAAGGATGTTGCTGATTTGTTGGGAAACAAGCTGGCCTGTTTTTTTTTTGTTTTTTTTTTTGTGGGGGGGGTGGTATAAAACAAAACAGAAACAACATCAAAACATCCCTAGAATATATTTAAACATAACATTCTGTTTTCTTTCTCAAATTGACGGAGCACCTAGCACAGGATGTTTGCTAGGGAAAGCAGAAAAGTCCAAACTAAACACAGGATTGTTTCTAAAGCCATCAAACAGGACCTAGAGTCAAAGGAATTCTGTTTTCCTGTGTGATTACAGCGACACAGCAGCCATCCGTTCCCAGAAGGTTTCTGGTTGTGTCTTAGGCTAACTGCTGGGGAAAACAGAAGAGCACAGAAGCCTGAGGCTTCAAGATTCACGGTGAGAAAAATGAAGAGAGTACGGGGGACGAGAGAACGAACTTCGGCCACAAACTAAACAGTACCATGAAGGTGCTGACTTTGCTGGAGAGAAAGCCATGCCAACTGTGGCATGCCACCAAGAAGGAGTAGGTGGTGCTGTGCCCCAGCACACAGACAAAGCTTGTCACTTGAAGAATAAGAGGAGGGCTAGGGAGATCACTCAGTCAGTAAAGTGTTTGCCGGCAAGCATGAGCCCCTGAGTGTAAGCTGTACTTGCATTCACACTGGATGTGACTGTGTGTACTTGGAATCCCAACATGGAGGGGGGAGAGGAGGGGAAGGAGGCAGGGGGGCAGGTTGAAGACAGGGAGATCCCAGCATCCACTGGGAGAAGCCAGAGCCAGCAGCTTCAGAGTAAGTGCGGTACCTTCCCCCAAAATTAAGATGGAAACTAACCGATAAACACACACAAGGTTGACTTTTGGCCTTCACACACACACACACACACACACACACACACACACACACACACACACACGCATAAACAGAGGCAATAATGTTTGCTGGAAGAAAATGGACTACTGTAAGCAGAACACCCTGGGTGGTTCTGTGTGGAACTCAGGAGCCATCAAGGGACAGGTGACTTGTGTCAAACCAGACAACATGTGACTTTCTCCTGTAAATATCCAGCTAGACTGCAAAGAAAACGTTCTGTGTGCCCAAGTGCTCCAGCCTGGGGCACTATTTATAGTGTTGGGGAATATGGAAACCCATAATAGTTCCTGAGAATGAAATGAATCATTTGGCCCCTTCTAGCTGGGTCAGCAAGAACTGCCAGGTTCCAGGGCTCCTTGAAGTGACTAGAACAGAACACAGTTGTTGGAGTTCTTGGGGAAAAGACCTTGTAAACAGATGACTAGTCTTGGAAATGACTAGATTAATAGGCCATGCTGGGTGAGTGGTATACAAATAACACAGACTATACCAAAGGTAAAATGGAATTAGCTCAGGAATATACAGTAGAAGGCTCTTGCCTAGGCATGAGGTAATAACTCAACCAGGAAAAAAAAATTCCCAAGAGTCTCTGCTTTCATTGGTAGCTGAAGGAAGCAATTAGTCTAAGGTGGGAAGATTTTATTCCCTTCATTTCTAGTAGTAAAATGAACAGCCAGAGCTACGTAAATACTGGTGATAAATATTGGTGGTGTCTGAAGCGTAATGCCTAAGTATTTGCCCGCTGGGAGAAAAGAATTGCCTGCATTACCACTGCAGTGATCACCCCAATAAATGTCAGAGTGAGGTACCTGAGGAAAGCTGGCAGCAGAGAACATCTGACAGCTTCACTCAGAACAACATATACTTTTCTTACTCATTCCTCAAAGGAGTGTTTGGAATCAACACTTGAACCACAGTGCTATCTATCATCAGTGAGATGGAGAGCTAGGCTCGGATGCTCACCTAGGCTGGTGCGTATACCCAGCCAATGTTTGCAGTGACCCGTGAGTGGTGCATGGATACCAAGTACAAACCATGTGCCCTTAAAACTCACACTATGCTGGAGAAAATAGAGAAGGGTGAAGGAATGTGGAAAGATAAACAGTAGGTGAGGTGGTCTGTGGAGAGAGACAGGGGATTGGTGTGAGAGTCCAGAGACTTCCTGAGAGGAACTACAAGGTCAGCAGGGTGACAAGCCACACACACAGGAAGCCCCAAGCAGATGTGTGTAGGACTTGAGAATGTGTGAACATAGATCTGGGTAGGACCTCTGGTGCAAAGACCCTGAGGAAGGAATGTTCCTGAGGTGAGATAGAGGGGCAAGAACCTCTTTTGTCTGCAGAGGACAAGTCAGAAGGATGAGGGGAGGAGGAGAGGGGAGGAGGAGTAAAGATTCCTAGGAAAGAGTGGGGAGGTGGGTGAGCGAGCCGGGTAAAGTACCATGAAGACAGTGTCTGGCCAGGGAGGAGTCTGCAGTGACATCCAGGGAGTTTAGTGACCTGGAATAGGGTGAAAGGGATGAAAAGAGTCCTCAATTCTGGAGAGATTCCAGAGTAAGTGCCAAATAGATTTGCTGGTGTTCAGAGAGGAAGTAAGGAAAGAAAGCAGAGGAAGAAAGGACTGAGGGAAAGGTGCCTTTGTCCTCAGCATAGGACCGGCTGTTTCCTGCACTATAGAAGATCACAGCAGGGGCGAGTCTGGGGGACTGATTAAAAGCCCCATCTTGAGAAAGTCAAGTGGCTGCCAAGTGGCCTTGTCCAGTAGGTGACCTAGCAGGCAGGGGGCCAGGTCTATGTGGAGTGAAAGGTGGGGAGAGACCAGGTATTTGGATTTAAGAGCCCAGAGTCAGAACAGAACGGAGAAGAAGTCTTCGGGAGCCTAGCGAAAGGAAGGCAGTGACTGAGAAGGAGGGAAGTAAGCCGAGTGCTCCTAAAAGATGAAGGGCAGTAATGCTGAACCTGCCACCGGGCTGGGCAACCTGAGTCTGCTAACTCAGGAGAGGGTATATAAACGTATATCTACTCAGATATAGAATAGAATAACGTATACCAAAAGAAAAATGCTGTCAATATGTGAATATACACCGTAAGGGTCTCACATAGCCATGTCGTGATCGATCGTTAAGTCAGGGGAGACATTCTAGGCATCCCCCACTACTAGTAGGATTTATACATGCAAGCTGCAAGCCCCTTAGTTGTTAAAGGGAAGACCCTGAGGGATAGAGTCCATTTTGGTGGGAGGCAGGACTGCAGGAATCTTCAAACCGAAAGCACGAAGAGAAGAAAACAGGTAGGGAGAGGCTGAGAACACACAAGCTGGCCTTCAGAAAGGCAGGGCCTACAACAACAACAACAACAACAACGACAACAACAAAAAGGCTGTGCCTCCTAACTATTCCCAGACAATGTCACCAACTGGAGATGGAGTGTCCGAATGGCTGAGCCTATGGGGGCAATGCCATTTAATTCAAGAGTGAATACAAATGACTCTTCTCCTGCTCTGCTACATCCACTCCAGTAGCGACCCGCGTGACAGGCTGGAAAGTCTGGGCGTGGTCCCAGGGCAAAAAGCTCATGGAAACTTAGTCTCCTGGAATTGTGGCATCCTGTACAAAGAATTCTCCAACGTCCTTGCATTAGTTGGTAAACAGATCTGTGTGCTTTCCCCTAATATTGCTTCATTATAAGTGCTTCTAAGGATTCATATTTTAACATATAGCCAAGTTAGATTCTAGGCAGTCCTTGATCCAACCTTGAGCATGTATAGCTAAGTCACTGCCCTACACAGGAATTCACCACTACCTAGGAATAAGGAAGTTTGCGACCTGAGAAGGAACCAGACTAGATAGTTAGAACTATAGCTAGCTGAGTTACACCCAGATACAAGTATTTACAATGGCCTAGGGGGAAGGTGGACTATGACAAGGGCACAAAGCCCTTGCCCCTGGCTTCTAAGTTTAAGCTGACCTCAGGTGGAATTGTTTTTGATCCCAGTTGTTAACCTTGAATCTTATACCAGTTGGTTCTCGCCAGCCAGTCCTTCCCCGCTTGAATTACTGTTTTGTTATCCTACTGGTGTGTCACCTAACTTCCCCATTTTCTTCTGTATAAAAGTCTGATGCTCAATTTGACAAACTATATTCAGATCCACACTCCCTTGTGTTGGAGTCTGTTTGTCACCCCACTTCCGCCAACTCCATGCCCAACTGTCCAAACCCCTGATCCCCACGGATTGAGGGGGGCCGACTAGGCCTGGTCCGTGGCACTGCTCTTTCTGGGTGGAATGTGGAATTTCCTTCTGATGCAGCAGACAGATCAATTCATCTCCAAACCTGAGAACAAGTCCTATCACTTGCTAAACTGAAGGTGATTTGCAAAGCTGACCAGGGTCTCTCCTGAGAGGCCCCCACACCTTACCATCATCTACACACTGCACCACCTAGGCCTCTCTCCAGCTCTGGTAACTAAATTCTATGTTTATTGAACAACCATTGATGAACATCTATTGTGAGCTGGAGCTGTTAGGAAAGCTGGGGCACACCCAGTTTCTACAGCTTATATCTAGCAGAACACAAACCCGGCTTTAACAAAATGGCGGGACCATACAGAGTTCTGAGGCTAAAATGTGCAGGGCTGAAGCACTGAGCAGAGGCTGAGGCTCCTCATCCAGTAGATGATAGTCCTCCTCACCCAGTAGAGAGTCCTCCAGGGACTTAGTAAATGGATGCAAATGGAAATCAGACTCTCGGGAGTTTTGCACTAGGAACGAGAGTGAAATACTTTTGAAGACTAGGAGGCTTTTTCAAAAAGTTATCTGTGTTGTTGAACTTGTGCTGTGGGTACAAATTTCCTTCACGGTGCTCTGAGAGAGGTCGGAGGGCGAATCTGTACCTTTCATTCTCTCCTCCCACCTTTAGGTGAGTTATAAGAATCAGACTTTGGCCGCTAGACTTGGACAGGAAGCGCCTTTAACTGTTGAGCGATCTTGCCACCCTTGGAAGCTAGCAGATTGTGTCAACAACAAACTCCAGCAGCCAACTATGAAAATATTCCTAGTCAAAACCTGGCCTTTGGGGAGAAAAATCCATTAACATCTAAAAACCTAAGTGTGTGTGGGGGTGCCTTCACAGTAGAGAACACCCCTAAATGGCTTTATAATTAAGTGAATGAAAAATCACTAACCAGAGTCATTCACAAAACCAGGTACATTTGTCCTTCCTCTCCTGCCTGCACTGTCTACACAGAAGAGCAGGGTCGAGGACTGCCCAGGCCAGCAGTAGAGCCAATGCTATGACCGCGGTTGCTGGTACAAAGTGGTCAGTGCACCTACTCATAGCTCTTAGATACAACAGTTGTCTTTAACAACTAATTATAGTTGAGTTACTATTTCTTCAATGAAACACCATGACCAAAAGCAAGCTGGGTGAGAGGGGTTCATCTGGCAAAAGCAAGCTGGGAGTGAGGGCTCATCTGGCTAACACTTCCACGTCACTGTTCATCACTGGACCAAAAGTGCCGAAACAGAACAAGGAAACATGGCGTTTGCTTCCTGTTGTTTCCGTTGTGCTCCTTGATGTCAGTTCTGCTTCTTTTTGCTCCCAGTTGGCTGGATTTTGCTTTCTAAGACAGAGTCTACTATGTTATCCAGCCTGGTCTTCAACTCACGATGTAGCTTAGGCTTGCCTTCAGCTCCTGATCCTCCTGCCTCAGCCTTCCACATTGCAGTCATGATAGAGCCTTCAATTGTTTTTTTTAACATATACTATAGGTTAGATCGGATTGTTAGAGTTCTCACTGTACTTTCCTACTTTGACGTCATGTTCTTCAGTACGCTGAATGATTTTTTTTACCTGACATTGACTCTTTTTCCTTCTCCTCTTCCTCCTCCTCCTCCTTACTTCCTGCGTTACTTTCTAGTTCCTCTTTTAGCTGTGGTCCAGACCCTTTCTTTGTTGCCCCTTTGTAGGGTGGATATCATAACTACTTAGGAACCAATACCATTTTAGAAGTTTGAGACAACCAAGCTGCCCTAAGTGGAGGTTTGCTGGTCTCCTTATAAACGGAATGTCAGGTGGAACTCTCTTAGTTAAGAGTTAGTGCTAATTTTCACACCACACAAAGGGGATAAAGCTAAAGGGAAGGGTTCTTGCTTTTGTCTGTGGTGAGAGTCATGAGGTCCTACTGCTGTGATTTGTCTGTTCAGTCCACTGTTTCCCGTCAACCTCTGCTGTCCTTGATGGCAAATTAAAGCTGGGAAAAAAAAATCATGAGACTATTGAAAAAGTGACTGCCAGCATTAGGTAGAGAGCTGAAATCTTGTCAGACAAGTAGAAGTTTTGCTTTGCTAACCTTATAAATGACCCAAAAGGTTGTCACCACCATGTGTCAACTGCTATTAATCACCATGTCAAAACATATGCCCACATTTCTTCATGAAAATTTCAGGGATTTGACCATAAAGACATCAACACACACGTCACTGCACCCAGACTGGTCATTTCTCTGTCCCCTACCACTGGAGATGGACACCCACACTTAATTATACTGCACCCACACACATAATTTAATTTCTTGCACATATGTTAATTATACCCTCAACCTAAGCATCCTCATATAGCCCCTCCTTTCTTCACATCTAATTATAGCCCCCTCTTATGAGTGTAATTACACTATCATCCACCCATCTAATTATGCCCCCTCAACATATCTAATTGCACCGCCCTGTTCAAGGACCTAATTATATTGGAGGCAACACAACAATTAAGATCCAACCAGTATCCACCAGTATCCCTCGGATGTGCACAACTGTGTCTCTTACCCAACTGCTTCATTTCTTCAACTAAGGATGAACAATTTTCTAGAAGGAAATCCCTAACAAGATGGTACCTGCTGACCAGGCAAAATAGGCACAAATTGAGTCAAAGAAACCCCAGCTCCTTCCAGGAGGTAAAGTAGCGTGCATTTGTTTTTTTCAGCCATTTGACAAAGCCTTTGGAAGTCCAAATCAATTTCAGTTGTGTTCTTCCTTTGCATGTGTGAGCATTTTTGTTATGAAAAACATCTAGTAATTAGTTCATTTATTTCAAGGAAAATGCTTCTTATTACAGATAGTTAGTTATTGAATTCTTTGTTGAATATTACTCCCAAACTTTCTCTAGGGATATGTAAGTACTGACTGTAGAATATTTGCAGAACAGTTTTGCAATTATGTAAGAACGATTTCACAAAAATGTTAATGCTAAGATTTGTACTCTCCTCTCTGCTAACAACATTGTGATTTCGAAAAGGAAAGTCAGCATTATGTTTTCTACAAAGCACAGAAACTTTGGAAATTGAATGAAGTGAATATTCATATGGTGTTACTTGTGTATGTGTGTGTGAGAGCATGTGTGTGTGTTTGTGTATGTATGTATGTATGTATGTATACGTGTATCTGTTTGTGTATGTGTGTGTTGCATGTGTTCTGTATGTGTGTATGTGTGTATCTATGTGTGCCTGTATTGTGTGTATATGTATGCTTGTGTGTCTGTATGTCTGTGTGTGAGTATGCATGTGTGTCTGTATGTGTGTGTTTGTATGTGTATATATGTATGTCTATGTATATATGCGTGTGTTGCATGTATGTGTATATAAGTATGTGTGTGCACATGTGTCTATATGTCTATGTGTGCTTGTGTGTCTGTCTATATGTAAGAGTGCATGTATGTGTGCATGTATGTGTGTGTGTGTGTGTGTCTGTGTGCATGTGTGCATGTATGTGTGTGTGCATATGTGCTTGCACATTTGAGTATGTCTGTTGTCCAGAGAGCACTAAGGAACACTCCTACTTCTATTTCCCCGGTATTGGAATTACAAGGAATTAGTACACCTAGCCATTAGGTGGGTGCTGGAGATTGAACTCAGGACCTCTTTCTTGCATGCCCATCATTAAGACTTTGTCCATTAAAATGTGTTGCTCAAACAACTAAACGTAACCCTTTGAAATTTTGCATATTCAACTTCATCTGTTAGCTCAGGACACAACCCCATATGGTTTGATTCCATGCGACCATTCAGAAGACTTTTGGAAAATCTTACAGTCAATGACAAGCTAATTACTTAGTGCTGTCATTTCTGTCTCCCAAATAGCAAAGTAGTGACTGAGGCTGTATCTTACACCATGCCTGTGTGTGGCCACATTTCAAAAGTCATCAAAATAGCTAGTTATTATTTTCCTTGTGGTGCAAGGAAACATGAAGAGCACGGAACATTTCAAAAGCAGTAGGAAGTTTTCCCCACAGCAGAGCTGAGAGCAGGAAGGAGCAGCTCGCAGGTGGCCCCGCCCATCGCAGATAACCCCGCCCATCGCAGCTAGCCCCGCCCATTGCAGCTAGCCCTGCGCTTGCACTGCCTTCATTGGAAGAAACATTACGAGGTTCTTCAAGGATATGGAGGGGTACACTTTCCTGTTAACGCAGCAGGTCTCAACCTGTGGGTTGCGGCCTCTTTAGCAAACCTCTGCCTCCAAAAATATTTACATTTCAGTAGCAAAATTACAGTTATGAAGCAGCAAGAGAAATAATTTTATGGTTGGGGATCACCACAACATGAGGAGCTGTCTTAAAGGGTCACAGAGATAGAATGGATGAGGACCACTGTGTTAGTGAATGTCGCCCCTAAACCTCACCAGCCTGCACCAGACTCCCAGCTTCAGTGGCTCCTCCCACTCTCTTGAAGCACAATCACTTGGGCTTCTCATTTGTGTGGGGCCCACTCCATAAACTCTAAGGACTGAGGCTTCATATCAGAGACAAAGTGGTCAACAGCCACTGCTTTCGTTTTGTATGAACCAACAGTGCCTTGGCACCACAGGCTAGAAATGGAGTTGGTTTCTGCTTGGTTCTGTCTTCAAATCATTTCAACATCTACTGCCTCAGAGGCCCTTGAGTTCTTCTTCTCAGTGTAACTAAGAGGACACACCACACACACACACACACACACACACACACACACACGAGAGAGAGAGAGAGAGACAGAGACAGAGACAGAGACAGAGACAGAGAGACAGAGAGGACTACTGATTACATATAAATGGCTTGTATTTCATCCTCCAAAATAAGGCCTGGTATAAGACAATCACTCTCAAGCTACAAGTCCCATCATGTTCCCTGACACAGATCTTCCTTCACCAAGGTACCCAGAACCCTACACCAGCATCTTTTGTGCCCACATGACCTAGGCAGGTACCCAGCATCCCTATGCCCCTCTCCTGTTTTCCTTACCCCACCCTCTACCCACAGGATTGGTTTTTTTGCCCTTCAGATTTGCAGGTACTGTGCCAGACAGGATACGCTCACAAGCTCAAGGAGCACTTGACAATGCGAGCAGATTAGATGCAAGTTAGAATTCATTTATGCTCAATGAGTCATGAGAGCTGTATGTCAGAACTGTGTGCATTGGCTTGTAAATCTATACAGAATCAGATGAAATTACTTCCTCAGCACTGCAGAGAGCTTAGGGTATACTGTCTATTATTTTGTCTCAGTCTGGAAGCCTCTGTTGATGTTTCCAAACAAGACACTTCATGGAAATCACCCCCTACACACAACAAAACTATCATCAAAGTATAGGTGGGAGGACACAGCTGACCNGTGCATTGGCTTGTAAATCTATACAGAATCAGATGAAATTACTTCCTCAGCACTGCAGAGAGCTTAGGGTATACTGTCTATTATTTTGTCTCAGTCTGGAAGCCTCTGTTGATGTTTCCAAACAAGACACTTCATGGAAATCACCCCCTACACACAACAAAACTATCATCAAAGTATAGGTGGGAGGACACAGCTGACCGCAGACTGGGTACCTGTCCCTGATTTCCTGTTTTCTCAATTATTTCCAGAAGCAATCTTGCCACCAAAAGGGACACAACAAGACTCTTCCTTCCGTTCTCCCATAATCAAGAACTGTAGATATCAAGTGACATTCAACTAAGGACATTTGACCAATGGCCAATGTTTGTTGTCAAGCCACCAGCTACTGGGCACTGTGCAAACAGCTAGATCAAAAGTTTCTGACCTCTGGCTGGCTGTTTATTCTGTTAAAAGGTCACATGAATTAAGAGTTCCATTTTGTCTTCAGCTATAAATGGCATATAGTCAGTCAGTAGCACAATGGATTGCTAAACTGTTAACCCAGTTTCACGGGGTAGAGACTTGAACTAGCAGTACCAAGATCAATTGCCTACTAACTAAATATGGGCATTGAGAAAAGAAAGCAAGAATGATTGTCTTGTGTGCAGCTATCTTATCTATTAAACAACAAAGAAACGAAGCCTCAGATGCGTTGCTTTAGGAAAGATACTCCCTGTATTTCCACAGCTCTTTGAACAGCACTAAAGGGAGTGAAGCTAACTCCAGAACATCCTTTATTCTAGGAAGGTTTCCCAAACACCACCGGGAGCTCCCCTGATAAGTCTCCAAGCACTTAACACAGAGAGCCTCTAAATTTCCCACCGACAATCCTATGTCAACTTACTTCATTCTGCCTTATAGACACCTTCTCTCTCTTCTTCATGATGTGATCTCCAGAAACTGTTCTCATCAGCACTGATAGTTATGACACATGTTTCTGGTACCTGGGCTGGCTAGATTTATATCAACTGGACACAGGCTAGAGTCATCTGACAGGAGGGAACCTCAACTGAGTAATGTATCCATTAGATCAGGCTGTAGGCAAGCCTGTTGAGTATTTTCTTTATTAATGTTTGATATAAGAAGGCCCAGCCTATTGACTGGAAATGATGCCAGCCCTGGTCCTGGGTATTACAAGAAATCAGGATGAATCAATGATGATCAAGCCAGTAAACAACATTCTTCCATTGTCTTTGCTTCAGTTCCTACCTCCAGGTTCCTGCTTGAGTCCCTAACCTGACTTCCCTCAGTGATAGAGTGTGACCTGAGAGTCACGAGATGAAATAAACCCCTTTCTTGTCAAGTTCCTCTTGGTCAGTGTCTTACCTCAGTAACAGAAGAGTATTAATACAACCTCACTTTCACACTGTTGAAAGGACCTCTGGGTAGAGTTTAGAAGTTGGAACTGGGGCTGGCGAGATGGCTCAGTGGTTAAGAGTGCCAACTGCTCTTCCGAAGGTCCGGAGTTCAAATCCCAGCAACCACATGGTGGCTCACAACCATCCATAATGAAATCTGATGCCCTATTCTGGAGTATCTGAGGACAGCTACAGTGTACTTACATATAATAAATAAATCTTTAAAAAAAAAAAAAAAAAGAAGTTGGAACTGTCCCATAATATTCTTGTATAAAACCAATCAGATATTTCCCAAACTCTCACACCCATTGCTTTCAACTGGATTAGAATTAATATCTTCATTGATAGTACAGAGGTTCCTCCACCTTGAGTTCTTTTTTTTTTCCAACTTTTATTAGATAATTTCTTCATTTACATTTCAATCGTTATCCAGAAAGTTCCCTATACCCTCCCCCCTCCCGGCCCTGCTCCCCTACCCAGCCGCTCCCACATCTTGGCCCTGGCGTTCCCCTGTACTGGGGCATATAAAGTCTGCATGACCAAGGGGCCNGTGCATTGGCTTGTAAATCTATACAGAATCAGATGAAATTACTTCCTCAGCACTGCAGAGAGCTTAGGGTATACTGTCTATTATTTTGTCTCAGTCTGGAAGCCTCTGTTGATGTTTCCAAACAAGACACTTCATGGAAATCACCCCCTACACACAACAAAACTATCATCAAAGTATAGGTGGGAGGACACAGCTGACCACAGACTGGGTACCTGTCCCTGATTTCCTGTTTTCTCAATTATTTCCAGAAGCAATCTTGCCACCAAAAGGGACACAACAAGACTCTTCCTTCGGTTCTCCCATAATCAAGAACTGTAGATATCAAGTGACATTCAACTAAGGACATTTGACCAATGGCCAATGTTTGTTGTCAAGCCACCAGCTACTGGGCACTGTACAAACAGCTAGATCAAAAGTTTCTAACCTCTGGCTGGCTGTTTATTCTGTTAAAAGGTCACATGAATTAAGAGTTCCATTTTGTCTTCAGCTATAAATGGCATATAGTCAGTCAGTAGCACAATGGATTGCTAAACTGTTAACCCAGTTTCACGGGGTAGAGACTTGAACTAGCAGTACCAAGATCAATTGCCTACTAACTAAATATGGGCATTGAGAAAAGAAAGCAAGAATGATTGTCTTGTGTGCAGCTATCTTATCTATTAAACAACAAAGAAACGAAGCCTCAGATGCGTTGCTTTAGGAAGGATACTCCCTGTATTTCCACAGCTCTTTGAACAGCACTAAAGGGAGTGAAGCTAACTCCAGAACATCCTTTATTCTAGGAAGGTTTCCCAAACATCACCGGGAGCTCCCCTGATAAGTCTCCAAGCACTTAACACAGAGAGCCTCTAAATTTCCCACCGACAATCCTATGTCAACTTACTTCATTCTGCCTTATAGACACCTTCTCTCTCTTCTTCATGATGTGATCTCCAGAAACTGTTCTCATCAGCACTGATAGTTATGACACATGTTTCTGGTACCTGGGCTGGCTAGATTTATATCAACTGGACACAGGCTAGAGTCATCTGACAGGAGGGAACCTCAACTGAGTAATGTATCCATTAGATCAGGCTGTAGGCAAGCCTGTTGAGTATTTTCTTTATTAATGTTTGATATAGGAAGGCCCAGCCTATTGACTGGAAATGATGCCAGCCCTGGTCCTGGGTACTACAAGAAATCAGGATGAATCAATGATGATCGAGCCAGTAAACAACATTCTTCCATTGTCTTTGCTTCAGTTCCTACCTCCAGGTTCCTGCTTGAGTCCCTGTTGTCACCTGAATTTTTGATCTTAGCCATTCTTACTGGTGTGAGCACCTTAGAGTCCCAACAAAACTAGACGTAAAGGGACTACTAATTCCTACAACTTGTAAAAAAGTTCACGAAGAGTCGGTAAGCCATAAGGAGTCAACTCTTAAGAAACAAATTGAGACACGGGGTGAAAAATTACCCCTATAAACTAAAACTGGTGTCTACCTTCTTGAGTTCTTTATATATATTGGATATCAGTCCCTTATCTGATTTAGGATTGGTAAAGATCCTTTCCCAATCTTGTTGACAGTATCTTTTGTCTTACAGAAGCTACTGAGGCCACTTCTGAATCAACTAGAACTCAATCTCTTTGATGGAGAATCCCACAAGAAACCATCCAGCTCTGTTCTAGGAACCCAATGTTAGGCTGACCTAGGTAGCTTAGCTTCTGCTAAATTCTTGTTTATGTGGAACTGGCCCCAGCTTCTGTTAAAACTGCTTGCTTCAAGCTGAAGTTGTCCTGCAGCTGCTCAGCAAGATGCCCAGATGTGGTTTCTGCCTTTAAAGACCCTGCATTCTGGACACTTGGGGCCACATCTAGGTCTCCCAAAACTTGAGTGTGATCTTAGCTGGAATAAGTGCTATCAGTTGTCTATAAACTATGTCTGAGCACTCATCTCTTGTGTGCTACCCATAATAATGATACCTCTCCCTTTCTCCTCCTTTCTCTCTCTCTCTCTCTTGTGTCTTTGGATGTGGTGTGGTGTGGTGTGGTGTGGTGTGGTGTGGTGTGGTGTGGTGTGGTGTAGCGTGGGTGTTTCCAGAAAGGCTGCAGTTGAAGGGAAGACCCACTTCCTCGGGTTTCACATTTGTATCGATGATCTCTAACTGAAAAGGGAAGGACTGGGAAGAGTAAAGCTTTTCAGCTCTCTCTGCTTCCTGGCTATTCCTGTGACTTTCTGCCTCACACTCCTGCTCCAGTGGATTCCCTCCATTATAGCTACTCTCTCAAACTGCAGATCCATATAACACTCCCTTTTACATGGTTTCATATCAGATATTTGGTCACAGTAATAGAAAAAGTAAATAATACTCAGTGCCAGAACATTCCCTGATCAATTTCACCCTCAAAATGGGACTGATATCTATATCCTGTCCACACCTGTGCAAACACAAAGACCTGAGTTCAAATTCCAACCACTCATAGAAACTGAACATGGCTGTACATACATGGGAGTCACAGACAGTTGCATCTTGAAAGCTTGCTGGCCAGGCCAGCTTTGGGTTCAGTAAGAGACCATGTCTCAAGGCAAAGAAGCAGAAAGTAATAGAAGATGATACCGGGTATTCTGTTCTAATATCCACATGGGGATGCGTGGGTTCAATAACCTCCGACGTGCATACCACGGTGTCCAGCACACAAAGAAATGGATCTGAGATCAACTCCACACGCATGTATTCACACAAACATGTGCATGCACAGACATGCACAACATGCTAGCATGTGCTTCAGATGGGTTTTCAACACACTAACGGCCAGATCAAGTCCATCTGGAAGGCAGATGTAGCTTGTATGTGGCTCTCTACAACTCGGGCAAGACTACAGTAGACTCAGCTACTCAAAGTGCAGTAGTCATGGGCAAGGCAAACCTAAATTATTCAGAAAAATACAGGAACGTACATGTCTTAAGGAACTTCTTGCCTATGGATAAAAAACTCCCCTTCTTATCCCAGAGTTCTTTAGAGGACAACTTGATAAGAGCACACCCAGAATTCTACATGACAAAGAAAAGATCCAACGGGATTCTGAAGAGCTCCCGTGATTTCTACCAAGAAAACATGCAGACTCCCCTCTCACTCCCTGAGGCTCCCTAGCCCTGTGCTGCGGAGGCTTTCATTTTACCAATCCTTTGCATTCTGCCTTGGTGGCTTGAGGCATGATGAGTCTCTTTCCGTTTCATAATTCCTGCGTCTTATTAAACTGCAATGGTGATTCAGAGTTCAATCGGTTCCTTAGTGTTGAATGGTCGCTGTCATTTTTTGCACACCTTTGAATGATGGTGGTGCACACACCCATCTATCACCCTAGCCCTTTGGTGGTTGAGGCAGAAGGATCATAAGTTCCATTGACAAAAAAAAAATTTTGAATTGGAATTGTTTATAGTTGTGGCAGTGGTCATCAACCAAGTCTATTCTTTCTTTGATATGGATAATAAAGATCAGATAATTTTACAGAAATCTCCAGACAGTCTTTTAGGTAACTTTTAGATCTCTTTTACATAACTTTATCAACCCAGTCCACATAGTATCTTTCCTGCTACCCCATGACCTTGAACACTGATCCAATCATTTCCTTAAGAGACACCCTTAGATGTGGACAGGTAGTGAGTAAATGTTCAAGCAAAGTCTACAGAGAGGACTGTGCATTGCTGCCTCCACTGCCTCAGCAGGCTTTCCTGGGTCATATTGGCAAAGTATTAATCTATTTCTACATGAAAAATTCAACAAGCTATCCCAGATCTCATTACACTATAATGGGAGAGACTTCGTTACAGTATAATCGTTTTGCAGGACATTCATCGGAGCAGGAAGGCAGGAAGGTGTTGGCCCTATTTACTTGTTCCCTTTCTTACCCCATCTCTCTGGCAGCTGTGTTCCCTGAGTGAGGACAGTTTCTCTGTTTGACTGTGATGGAGGGAGAGCATGGTCTGGGTGTGTCTGGGTGTAAGAAAAGATGTGGTCTGGGTGTGTCTGGGTGTAAGGAAAGGTGTGGTCTGGGTGTGTCTGGTTGTGAAGAAAGGTGTGGTCTGGGTGTGTCTGGCTGTAATGGAGGTTGATCTCTTTGTGTTTGGATTTCTTAGGGATGGCTAAATTTCCCTTTTCTTGCCAACTAGAACTTCAGGGAGGTGAAACCTTGGTTGGTTGTCTGGCAGTGGCCTAGAGGGTCCATCCTTCAGCCAACTCTATGAGAAATGCACAGACAGTCTAATGTTTGAGGTTGAATCCTCTTTATTAATACACTAAACATGATAGGAAAACCACAGAATCACTATCAAGTTTGGGGCTGGCCAGTTTGTTTCTCAGCCCTTTTCGAGCATAACTTCATCGGAGAAAACTTTGCAGAGAGGTAGAATGATATTTTACATATAAACCTCCACGTGTTGTTCATGTTAGTCAAATATTCTACAACCATCTTGTAGATGTGCAGTTCATAAAAATGACCCAAGTCATGTAGACGGCCATGGTTCTATACATTAAGCACAAGAGCAGAGCAGTGGACCACTCAGTGGGTCCCTTAGGGGTAATCGCCTGTGTCATAACCTCAGCTTCCCTCGTTTATGGAAAGAGAAAACACCTCTAATGCTTATTAAATCAATTAAATAAGGGGCCGGGAAATGGCTCAGGGGTTAAGAGAGCTTGGTGTTCTTCCAGAGGACCCAAATTTGGTTCCCAAAACTCAGGTTGGGCACACAACTGCTTATAACTCCAGTTCCGGGGGGGTCTGACGCCCTCTGGCCTCTGGAAGTACCTGAACAAAAATGGTGTGCACACACATGCACAGATACACATATAAATTAGATAGATAGATAGATAGATAGATAGATAGATAGATAGATAGATACTTGTTAGTAATTAAATACAATGGCAACGAAACATGCCAAGGTTGGCACTCAGGAATCCCAGTCTATGCTACTACCAAAGTCTTAGCTATGAAAATTCGAAACACCCACACTGCTCTGAGAACATCTCTGTTTCTTGTCTCTGTTTCCTAAGCCATCCCCCCACACTTCCCTTCCCCACACCCTAGCCCCGCCCTGTCCCACTCTACCCCCACCCCCACCCCCTACCCACCTCACTAGTTTTCTGTCAACCATCTGGCAAAGCAGAAAGGTGAGAGTCCTGTGGCTTTTGGCATAACCCAAAATCACACCACTGTGATTCCCTTTATGTGTGTTCTTTTCGTATACACGGCAATGGTCTACAGCATCGGCTTCCGCTTCTTTTTCATTAGTGAAGTACAGTCCGCCTTTCTCCCTAAGGTTTCCTGACTCTCATTCATGCATCTCCTGTCTTATAAATCTTGCCTGCTCAGTGTTTATCTTTGGAAGCCATAACCCTTCATCTTCTAAGTCTTTCCCTGCTTCTATTTGTTCTTCAAACAAAAGGTCAGCTGTAAAGCTACCAGATACATTCTCAAGTCAATGGCTAGGATTTACTTAATTTCTTGACCTGTTCTTGGCTGGCTTTTGAAAACGGCAGAGTGCTTTGCGCTTCTCTCTCAGGGCCATTTCCTTAAAATGTGATTACAGTCTAAAAAAGTAACTTTTTGGAGATTACTTATGTTTATGACTTTTACTAAGCCCAGCAAAGTCACCAGGCTTCCAAGTCAAAGGCCCATTGTTCTATTCCACACCTCTTCTGCCGTAAAAGTTCCCAGGGGTTGAAAAATGACGACTGTCTCTGGAAAGCGTGTCTGAGAGGCTGCATCAACTGGCCCGTTTCCTAAACATATTGGCTCCAGAGCGCTTCAAAACGAAAAGATATTTTCCTCCATCAGCTGAGCCAAGATAACTAGAAAACATTCAGGCTATATGTTAATCTAAAAACATGAAACCCACTCATGTATTCTGTGGGAAAATTGATCCAGAAACATCTGCTGTAGAAAGACTGAACTAAGGCAGAGCACCACACCTTAGCATCAGTGCTGAAACCAGCAACAGGGAGACGGAGGAGAGGCCGGGTTCTTAGGGTTCTGCACTACGCTGTTTTTACCATGTCTGCTTGGAGGGTGGACGGAGATGGGCCACGCCGACATCTCCCTATAAATCTTCTGACAAAATAGCAATTTCTCTCTGCCGTGTCTCACAAGATTGGGTGTTTCAAAACACCTGCGACCCTGTAATGATATATTACCTCTCAGGAGTGGCACGGAGCTATGTGCTAAAGCCAGGCTTGGATGACAAGCTCCCCCAAGGGCTCTTGTGTTTTAGTGCTTGTTCTCCTGGGAGCTTGGTTTGCAGAGGGGGTGGTGGAGTCTTCAGTGGGGAGCAGGCTAGAAGAAATGAGTCTCTGAACGTGGCGGGCCTCACTTATACTTGACCTTTGTCCATGTTCCTGGTCCAAAACCATGTGAACAAGGTGCCGGCCACTTCTGCCACATTAGCCACAGCCCCAAGGCTGCTGTGCCTTCCTGCTCATGATGAACTGTACCGTCAAACTGCAACCCAAAATGTATCCTTCTTTCTTACATTGCTTGTTATAGGCTTTTGAGCACGGCAACAGAAAAATCCACACAGTAACAAAAGGAGCTCTCTGTCGCAGCCAGCTGAAAGTATCTGTATTCTCTCCCTAAATGCTTCCGGCTGGGACTGGCCAAGCACACTTCTTCCCATGCACAGCTGTCACCTCCACTCTGGTAATGGACCTCGGTCTCTACACAACAGCATAGACCAGCAGGAGCGGCATCACAGTTCAAAAGAGACCTTGACATATCAGGCGAATAGGACATGCAGAATATTTGGGGGCAGGGACACAATTATGAACAAATAACTAATGGGCAAAAGAGAAAGTTGAACACATAATAACATTAATAAGATAACGAGTTTGTTTGTATGTGTTTGACATAAAAATCAAACTCTAGGAAAAATGTTTGTGTTTGTGAGAAAAAGAAAAACTGGGAATCAACTCATTCATTTATTCGTTCATTCATCCTGCTAAAATGTATTGAGTCTCTATTATATTCTAAACATGATGCTATGTGCAGAGACGCTGCGGGTCCCTATCACCCCCTAACTGAGTATCTTCTCTACGAGCTTTCCAGGGACGTGGAGAAAGGGCCCTAAGGCAGCAAAATATAACCCCCTCCCTCCCCAAAATGAAATTCAAACAAAATTGAAAACATAAGCAGAAATTCATGAAGAAGAGGCCAGGAGCTTCCAGGGAAGGGGACGGTGTGTTGGAATCTCTGTTAAATTAGGAAGCACACGTACTTATGATGACCAGTAAGGCTAAATATATAGGCAGGAGCAGCCCTGTAGAAATTGATCCTGGAGGCCCAGCTGACACCAGGTCAAATGGAGGTGGAAAGCAGTCAAAGTGTTTGTTTGCCTTGGTCTCAGGGTGAGTGGGGGGACGGTCGAGAGCTGGGGGCANGTTTGCCTTGGTCTCAGGGTGAGTGGGAGGACGGTCGAGAGCTGGGGGCAGTCTAAGCGTTTGTTTGCCTTGGTCTCAGGGTGAGTGGGGGGACGGTCGAGAGCTGGGGGCAAAGCAGGAGCAGCCAGTCTTAACTTCCACTTAAAGAAAGGTTGCTTGGGCAGCAGCTTGGAAAATGAACCTGGAAGGAGGTCAGATCCAATGCCAGGAGCTCATTAGGGGGCTGGAGAGATGGCTCAGCGGTTAAGGGCATGGACTGCTCTTCCAGAGGTCCTGAGTTCAAATCCCAGCAACCACATGGTAGCTCACAATCATCCATAATAAGATCTGACGCCCTCTTCTAAAGACAGCTACAGTGTACTTACATATAATAATAGATAAATCTAAAAACAAAAAAAAAGGAGCTCATTAGGAATTGTCTGAAGAATGCTGGAATGCTGGGCAGGGACTCCTTGTTATATCTGAGGAGATGCTAGCCTAAGGTTAATAATGAGAAATTTTTTATATGTATATAAGAAAGAACATCAATATTTCTGTCATCTCCATTGTGGATTGAATGTCCCCTCCAAAATGCAGGTTGAAATTTAATCGTGTTGCAATATCATTAAGAGGTGGGGTCCTTTAAGAGACAATTGAACCATGAAGGGTAATTAATGCCATTAGCCACTGCAGGAAAACTATTATCGAATTCAACTACAGTTACCTTGAGCTCAACACCTTTTCATACCTTAATAAAGAATCCAAAGCTTAAAGACTGAGTGTAGATCAAGAGGAATCAAAATCATAAATTTAAAAAAACTATTCATTCTCAATTTACAAACTTTCAACTTGTTCCCAAAGGTACTCCCCATGCTAAACTTCTCCACAACATAGCCACACACCCACTCTCTAACAAGCTGCCAAGATAATTCCTTAATTAATGATGTGCCCAAATCCTCTCCTTCCCTTAGATTTTTGATTCCTCTGTTGTAGTCAGTCTCCACAGAGCTAGACATAACAGAGAGTAAAACCTAAAGATCTTGTCTGTAAAACCCTATAGCCTTATGGGTGGTTCTCACTCTCTCCAGACAGCCTGAACTCTGTCAGAAGTTCAGAGCTCACAACAAGAACACGGTGCTACCTCAGAAGTGATCCAGGACAATTAAACCTTGAGAACGGTGGGCCATGCTTGTCCCTTCAGACAATAGTCTAGGAGCGGGCTCAAGTCCCAAGTTCACAACTGCTTGTAACTCCAGTTCCAAGGGATCAGACACCCTCTTCTGGCCTTCACAGGACCAGGCACATAGTGGTGCACATACATCCATGTAGGCAAAAACGATCACATAAAGAAATAATAATTAAAATTAAGAACAAAGACAGTAACTACTCAACAGTCCTGTGGTGATCCCCTGTGGTGATCCCCTGTGGTGATCCCCTGTGGTGATCCACTGGCCTTGTTTTTTTCAGTAGCACTTTGGAGAATAACAGACAACAATCCATTGCAAAAACTCTGGCTCAGTTTATTGGAAATTAAAACTTTATTTCACATTATCCTTTCCATTTATCCTGTTATCTGTTTTAACAACAGAGATGTACACACTGCAGAATCTGTAGCTTTTTATCAGCAGCCCATATTCCCCTGTCTATACTCAGCAGAATCCTACACTGTCTTGGGAAAGTGATTTCAGCCCTTGGTTGGTGGGGAGTGTTTCCATATCACTTCCTAGTATTACCAAAATTCCAAGGAAAGGCTTAAGTCCACAAGTGCTTTGGCAGATGAGAACATATCAGGGCTGGAGATGTGGCTTAGTTAGTTGAATGCCTTGTCTAGCATGCAAAACAATGCCCAGGGTTTTTTTCCCCAGTACTGGATCACATGGGTATGGTAGTATTTGCCTTCAGCCCCAGCATTCAAGAGGTAGAGGCAGGAGGATCCAGATCTCAGAGCATATTTGGCCACAGAGTGAGCTGGAGGCCAGCCTACTCCACATGAGACCCTGTGTAAAAACAAAACGTAACAAACAAAAACCCAACTGTGATAATGATATCACGTGCCTCTCTGGTGAAATTATTGCAAGGCACTTTTACATCCCAAACATGCTTTAACTTTGTTTCCGAAAATACTACAAAATTTAAAGACCAGAGGTCATTCATTCTATCTTACAAATTATAAAATCAGATTGGACATAGTAAAACTTAAATAGTATTATAAATGTCATCAGGAAAAGGCCAAGGATGGACCTGGATCTTTATGCTGTATTATCCACCATTCAACCAAAAACATCAAGGTAAGTAGTTGCCTGCGTTACTCACTAATAATGGAGGAATTGGTTCTAGATTCCTACAAGAAAGCAACAAGCAGAAGATGCTGGAATTGAGTCTTTCTGGGGACTTGGACTTCTCTTGAATAAATATCAAAATAATGCAATTGCTTGTTTCTCCTCAGAGTGGTGTAGTGGGTCACACACAGACAGAGATGCTGTACCGTGTAGGACCTGGCAGCCTCCAACTCCACATTCCTGTTTTTCTCCTGAATGATCACAAGTGGATCCTTGGATAAGGCTCTAGCTGTCCTAACGGAGGGAAAGTGAAAGTCTTTAAACAGTTTCAAAGTAGCAAATAAGAGGGAATTCACCTACTAGAGATCCTGTCTCTAACAGAGATAAACAAATGATGCAATGTGTCAAGGTTTTGGTGTGAGAATGTGTATTGCTTTGTATGTTGTGTGTGTGTGTGTGTGTGTGTGTGTGTGTGTGTGTGTTGTCTGTGTGTATGAGTGTGTGTGTGTGTGTGTGTGTGTGTGTGTGTGTGTGTGTGTGTGTGTTCAAGTGTGCATATATAGGTCAGAGGTGGACATCCTAAGTCTTTTTAAATCTCTGCTTTTTTTTTTTAAGAAGTTTCTTGATGAACCTGAAGCTTGCTAGTTAGCTAGCCTGGCTGTGCCAACACAA
>LR751425.1:120394-172924 GCA_902729485.2 Mus minutoides | reverse complement strand
CCTTCTTCTTCTTCTTCTTCTTCTTCTTCTTCAGATTTATTTATCTATTTCATGTATGTGGGTACACTATCACTGTCTGGTGTTAGACACAGCAGAAGACTGCATTAGATCTCATAACAGATGGTTGTGAGTCACCATGTGGTTGCTGGGAATCGACCCCAGGCCCTCTGGAAGAGCAGCCAGTGCACTTAAAAGCTGAGCCATCTCTTCAGCTGGAGATTGCTATAATTTTAACTCCTGTTTGCATGTATTTATTCATTCACTCTCTTGTTTGGAAGGCCCCACGATGTCCCCCCTTCCATGGTCACATGGTCACATGGTCACATGGTCACATGCCTACGAGTGTTGTACTTGTACAGACCTTGCTTAGGCAGTCATACTGTTGAGGCATCTTGTGTAAAGCTTTTCTGTCATTTCTTTCTTAAAAAAACAAAAAACAAAAACCTATTTATTTGCCAGGCAGTGGTGAAGCACATCTCTAATCCCTGCCCTTGAGAGGCAGAGGCAGTCTAATTTCTGAGTTCAAGGCCAGCCTGGTCTACAGAGTGAATGCCAGGACAGCCAGGGCTACACAGAGAAACCATTTCTTGAAAACCAAAAAAAAAAAAACAAAAACAAAAACAAAAAAAAAACCCTATTTTTATTTTATGTGCACTGTGTATTTTATGTTCTTGAATGTATGTCTTTGTGAGGGTGTCAGATCCCCTGGAACTGGAGCCACAGACAGTTATGAGCTGCCATGTGGGGACTGGGAATTGAACCAAGGTTCTCTGGAAGACTAGACAGTGCCCTTAACCACTGAACCATTCCTCTAGGTCCCTTTTCTGTCATTTCTAGGAGACACAATCTCACAGTTTTTTTTTGTTGTTGTTGTTTTGTTTTGTTTTTCTGGTCCTCTGGCAGCTTATATACCATCTTCCAGTACTAAGACCATTCCCCAGAGGGGTGGTTTTTCAGGTCAGAGCCTGCTCTGATTTTCTGAGTCCTGTGTCCTGAGTGCATGGTGTCTTCAGTCCTAGGGTATTTATTACCTTCAGCCTCTAGAAGATAACCTAAGACAATAGCATTAGCTTATGATGTTGCTTTTTGGGGGAAAGGCAGTCAACCTTCAACCTCTAGAAGATAACCAAGGACAATAGTGAGAGCCTTTAATGTCGTTTTTTTGGGGGAAGTAAAGTTCTTTTTGTGATCTTAATGCCATTGATGCTTTAAAATGTAGAAGTTACCAATAAAGTTTCATCTAAGTATATTAAAACCTTTTAATTAATTTTTAAAAGATGTATTTATTTATTTTATGTATATGAGTACACCATTGCTCTCTTCAGACACACCAGAGAGGGCATTAGATCCCATTACAGGTAGTTGTGAGCCACCATGTGGTTGCTGGGACTTGAACTCAGGACACCTCTGGAAGAGCAGTCAGTGCTCTTAACCACTGAGCCATCTCTCCAGCACTGCCCCCCCCCCTTCTAGAAAGATTTATAATTAAATCTTTAATTTTTTTCGAGAAAAGGTCTCATGTAGGCCAGGCAGGCTTTAAATTCTCTATGTAAACAAGTTTGGCCTTGAACTTTTGGCCCTCCTGCCTCCACCTCCCAGTTCCTGTAATTACAGATAGATTTTTTTTTGTAATAATAATCTCTCTCTTAATACAAAATAAAAGTCATTTTAAAGAATACTATTTTGTTACATAGGTGTGCTATGTTAGTTAAGGGTTCTCTAAAAAAATATTAGAATGGCTAGAATGAATATATCAAATTCATCATATATATGTATGATTTATTAGAGTGGTTTACAGGCTGTCTGAGTAGTTCAACAATGGTTGTCTCATGAAAGAAAGGTCAAAAATCATGTAGTTGTTGAGGGAACTGGATGTCCTATCAGTCCCATGGTGCTGGAGTCCCTGAGGATTCCTAGAGACCTGGTCCTCTACAGTCTACGTTGAAGTTCTAAAGAAGTCCGTTCTAATACCAGAGAAAGAATGCCTTAGCTACAGCATCGATAAGTTTGCTAGAAAGAACAGGGCCAAGCAGGCAACAAGCAAGTGCTTTCTTCTTCCATATGAGCCGCCACCAGACACTGTTACCTAGGTTTATGGCGGGTCTTCCCAACTCAAATGATCCAATCAAAAAACCCTTCACAGGTGTGCCCAGATGCCGGGTTATAGTTGATTCTTAATTCAGTCAAGTTGACAGCCAAGATTAGCCATCACATGTGGCCTATATTTCCCCCTTGAAAGAAAAATAAACTCTGGGCAGGGCGTAATGGCTCATGTCTGTAATCCTATCACTTGGGGGGCTGACCAGATTTGCCGGGAGTTTAAGGCCAGCCAGCTCCGGCTACATGATGACTCCCAAACAAGTGTGTATCAAATACACACCACACACAAAATCACATATATGCGCTGGCGATCAAGCCAGCAAGAGAGGGCCAGAGTGTGTGTTGAGGGTGGAGGTTGGGGGAGAGGAGCCATAAAACCTGAGTCACTTTCCCTGAGAGCCCAAAGGGTGTAATTAAGGACACCTGGAGCAGTAATGGCTCCATCCTCCACAGAATAACATAGGAGAAGTGGAGAACTGAAGGCATCTGGATAGCCACCCCCAGGGTGGGGGACGGCCATTAAGGACTGGAGATTCTCCAGTAGCTAACTGTGGGTAGATAGAAGCCAGCACGTACGCACAGCAGGAGCCAGAGAGGTGTGCTCCAAACCAGCAGCTAAGTCCCCTCAGGCGGGTGTTGGGAGATAGCGCAAAGCCAATGGAGTCAGGCTGCCCAGAAGATAAGAGTGAGGAATGTCCGGATCGTGGAGCTCCTAGGCTTAGGGGGTAGAGCTTTTACGGTGTTCAGGAGGAACTGGGGTCACCCCCCAGCAGGAAGAGTGAAAAGAAAAGATGTCTGAGTGGGTTTTAGATTCCCGGTAATCACTTAAAGCTAAGCTTTATATCCTGCTGATTTCAGAATATTTCCCAGTGGAACCTACAGGCTGGAAGAAGAAAGTTTAGGGTTGGGGACCAGATAAATTTAAGTCCGAGCATCTGAGAGAGCCCACATAGTCAGTATTTATTCAGTATAGAGTTCTTCAATTCCACCTGTTTGCTGGAATACCAAATCAAAGCTGTGTAGGGCAGGGGGCCTTGAGTGGGTTCATTTTCTAGCCAGATAAAGAATTACAAGGAAGGAAAATCTCTGGCTCAAAAGGTAGCAGGGCAAAACACAGCAGACAGAATTAGCATGTTTGTGGTTTTGTTGTTGTTGTTTAAAATTGGTGTTGAGGAAACATACCCTCAGATCAGACACTCTGAGGAAGCCAAAAACACTGTCACTTCTTGAAGGCTGAGGTTTTCTTTAACTTGCTGAAGGATCCTCCGACCCTAATTTATACAGTTGGTCAGTTTGAGGACAAGTCCAACAAGTCCNGGGGGAGTCAGCCATTTTGGAAGTTTGCAATCTTTATTGCCTAGCCACCGCCTTCTGTCTGTCTGCCTATCAGGGAATCTAAGGCATAGTCCTTCAGTGTGATAAATCCACACGCACCTGGAACCACAGTACTTAAGAGACTTAGGGGGAGAGGATTCCAGGTCTCACTGCCTGGTGAGATTCTGTCTCAGAAAAACAGAAAGCCCAGTGTGGTGGCCTGAAATTCCGATCCTTCGGACCAGGCAAGAGGCAGGAGGATTGGGAGTTAAAAGCCACTCAGCCTCTAAGCTAATTAAAGGCCAAGCTGGGAATGGGTAAAGAAATGAATTTAACTAAGGATAAATAGTATAATATTTGTGTTCTTTTAAAAATATTTCTTTGCCAGGCGTGGTGGCGCACACCTTTAATCCCAGCACTTGGAGGCAGAAGCAGGCGAATTTCTGAGTTCGAGGCCAGCTTGTTCTACAGAGTGAGTTCCAGGACAGCCAGGGCTACACAGAGAAACTCTATCTTGAAAAAACAAAAAAAGAAAAAAAAAAAAAACCAAAAAAAAAAAACCCCCAAAAAACAACTTTGTTGAAAGGTATACTGGCTGGTTTTATGTGTTAACTTGACACAGGCTGGAGTTATCACAGAGAAAGGAGCTTTAGCTGGGGAAGTGACTCCATGAGATCCAGCTATGGTGCATTTTCTCAATTAGTGATCAAGGAGGGAGGGCCCCTTGTGGGTGGTGCCATCCCTGGGCTGGTAGTATTGGGTTCTATAAGAGAGCAGGCTGAGCAAGCCAGGGGAAGTAAGCCAGTAAAGAACATCCCTCCATGGCCTCTGCATCAGCTCCTGCTTCCTGACCTGCTTGAGTTCCAGTCCTGACTTCCTTGGTGATAAACAGCAGTATGGAATTGTAAGCTGAATAAACCCTTTCCTCCCCAACTTGCTTCTTGGTCATGATTGTGCAGGAATAGAAAACCTGACTAAGACAAAAGGCAAGGGTCTTTCTATATAGCCCCCGATGACCTGGAATTCACTATGTAGACCACACTTTGGAACTGGCCTGAAACTCAGAGATCCACTTGCCACTGCCTCCCAGGTGCTGGGATTCAAGGTAAAACACTGCAATACCTGCCTCTTTTTGTTGTTTTGGTTTTTTTTCCAGATGGTTTTTCTGTGTGTAGTCTTGGCTGTCCTGGAACTCACTCTGCAGGCCAGTCTGGCTGTGAAATCAGAGATCCACCTGCCTCTGCCTCCCAAGTCCTGGGATCAAAGGTGCAAACCTCTTTTTAAAAACGATTTAGAAATGTTTTATATGTATATATGTTTCTATGAAATATAATGAGGTGTGTGTGTGTGGTTATAAAAAAGCCAGGATGGTAAGGTGGGAGGGGTGCCTTGGAGGGCCCATGCTGAGGCATCCCTTCCCCCTGAGGTACCAGTCATACAATGGGTAGAGTATAGAATAGAGTTTATTTGTGGGTATGGGAAAGGAAGTTAAGAAGAGTAGAGACAGAGAAAGAGAAGAGGACAGAGAAGGATAGGGTGAGAAAGAGGAAAGAGAGAGAAGAGGCCAGCTAGGGACACGTGGACAGAGGTGGGGGTGGGGGGACAAAGGGTCAGGGAGAGCAAAGGAAGTCAGAGAGAGAAAAGGAGCAGAGAGATAGAGGAGGGGCAGCCAGGCCTACCTGCCTATTGCCAGGTAACTGTTGGGCGGAGCCTAGAAGGAATGCCTACATGGGGTACCTAGAGGGCTCATGCCACGGGACCCCTGAGAAATCACAACTTGCAACAAATCTGGTATAAAGAGGATTTATTGCGGGGAAGGTAGGGGAATGACGGCCTGGAGAAGGGGTAGAGGCAGACTGACAGGAGCAGAATGATAAGGGCTGTGAACGGGGAGGGAGTGGGAGAAGGGAGGGGCAGAGAGGACAGAAAAAGGGAGAGAAAGACTAGCCAGAAACCCGTGGGAACAGAGAGCGCCAACTGAGGTAGGTTAGGCCATGCTTTTATATGCTCGCACCTGGTGGCCAGTAATGGCGGCCGGCCGGTGATGATGATGTAAGCCATTGCTAGGTCCCTGGGAGGAATCTAGTGGAATCGCCTGCAAGCTAAGATGTCTGAATGAATAAAAGCCATGTGTGTTGGTGCTCGTGGGAGCCAAAAGAGGGCTGTTATAGGAATTAGAGGAGTTTTGTGAGCCTTCCGACATGAGTACTGGGAATTGAGTTCAGGTTGTGAGGCCAAATCAGTAAAATCATACCTTGAAAGTTAAGAGTTCTGTTTGCAGTTAAGACAGTTAAAAAAGAAGTTCCTGCTTGTCCTATGTTAAGTCCTTGCAAGTTAAGCTTTCTAATTATAATTAAGTTCCTGTTTGTCCTGTGCTAAATCCTACTTAAAGAATAAATTTTTGTTTGTTCTGTGTTAAATTCTTGCAGAGTAAGGCTTTGTTAATCCCACCAGGCAGAAATAAGCCCACGACCTCAATTCTGAGCCAAATTTGAAGCAAGCTGTAATTACATACTGGCTAGGATGATGAACCCTGGCCAAGTCCACTCCTGGGGTTCCCAGAAAATGGCAACGAGCCACACTTTTGCAGAAGCTTAAAAGGGCAACCCCATCAGGCCACTGTATTTCCTGTCAGGTCCAATCAGGGACAAGCATACATCCTGACGTGTTTCCTGCTCATGTGCCCGCCCCTGCTGCCCACAGGCACATCCTATGTGTTCAGGCACATCCTATGCAGTTGAATCAAATAAATTTGTGTGGGGAAGTGAAAATGGATGGCTTGTTATTTCCCATAAACTCCAGCATTTCAGGGAATATCTGTCCTTGGGGAAGGGGCTTACAGATCAGGGACATTCTTATTTAATGGATCTCTTAGCACAGTAATTAAAATTGAAACAGAACTTCAGTTCTCACTGTTTTATTTGTAATTACGAAGCTCCGTGTTAAGTCCTTGCTAAGGGACAAATCGCAGTTAAGTCCTTGCAAAATAATGTTTCTATTTGTAATTAACAGTAAGTTCCTGTTAATGTAAACTTGGGGTGTGATGTGTATTCCTGCCTCAATGCCTTCTCTTTTCACTGTCTCTTTGTAACCTTGTATAACTCTAACCCCCTCTCAGTCCTGTGAACACCTCTTCTCTACTATAAGAGGGACTTCAAAAGACCTGACTTGAGGTGTGGCAGCAGGGGGGCTAGTCATGGGTGTACCCCAGAATATAGCTTGCTTTAACTGGACAATTGTGGATTTGGTCTTTCCTCCTTGAGAATCTCATGTTTTACAAGGTCCCCAATGATTTTGTTTGCAGAAGAAATTTTAGAGCTGGAGAGATGGCTCAGTAGTTAAGAGCACTGACTGCTCTTGCAAAGGTTCTGATTTCAATTCCCAGCAACCACATGGTGGCTCACAAACATCTGTAATGGGATCTAATGCCCTCTTCTGGTGTGTCTGAAGATGGCGATGGTCTCTCTCTCTCTCTCTCTCTCTCTCTCTCTCTCTCTCTCTCTCTCTCTCTCTCTGCTGCCTGCTGATCCAGATGTGGAACTCAGCTCTTCCAGCACCACATCTGCCTATGCACCAATATGCTTCCTGCCATGACAAGAATGAACTAAACCTCTGAGCTGTAAGCCAGCCTCAATTAAACATTTTCCTCTATAAGTAGCCATGGTTATGGTATCTCTTCACAGCAATAAAACCCTAAGACATGATCTTATAATGTAATATTCTTAAATATTTAAAAATGAGCAAATTCCCTTTTTGTTAAGGCATCCCTAGCTCTGCAAAACCCTCTAGGAAGACGTGTCCCTTTTGTTTCTCAGTTTACATTGCTGAGGGGAGTGCTTGTTACACTCTTCAAAAGGCACTCAATTCATCTGGCAGATGTAAGAGAGAAAGAAGTAAGGTGAGGGAACGGAGCCATGAAGTCGGATGAACCAACCATGGTCTCTGGCCTTGCCAAAACCTCCAGGGTGTGTCTCGCTTCTGGTTGTTTTGACACTTCACTCTGGCAAATTGGAACTTGTAACATTTCCATAACAAATAATATGACTGATTATTTCTCAACCACATAAAGGGTATTGAAATGATCTCCCACAACCCGATTCCTTAGAGGATTCTTTTCTTCTCTCCCTCCCTCTTTCCCTCTTTCCCTCTTTCCCTCTCTCCCTCTCTCCCTCCCCGACCCCCTCTCGACTGTGTCAGTGTGCTTATGCTGGGATGGCATCCACAGAAAAATCTCTCATATATACCCATTTGTATTATCTGCTTATATACTCATCCTTGTCCAGGCTAGCTTTGAACTCCTGGCCTCAAAGGATCCTCCTAGCCCAACTCAACTACACCCAACTTTTTATGAAGAGGTAGGACCAGTTCCATAAACATCAAGGGCCTGCCACGTGGACCATTGCAGCTATGATGCTTGTACTGGATGTATGTTTCACACATCTAAACATTTCTTTTAGTTACTTGATCAAATCACAAAGTATTAGATCCCTGTGATATCTAAAAGTTTGGGAGGCAACAAGATGGCTCACCAGGTAACAGTGCTTGCCACGTAAACTTGATGACCTGAGTTCAATCCCTGGAACCCACCATGGAAGAAAAGAATGGACTCCTGAAAGTTGTTCTCTGATCTCTACATGGGCACCATGACAGCATACACACACAGACACACAGACTCACATAATACTAATTATAGTATTAGTAATAAATGAGGTCAAAGGTTTTAACCAAAGGATACAGAAAGACAAAAATAAAAACAAGCTATTTAGCAGAAATATCATTTTTTAAAGATTTATTTACTTATTTTATGTATATGAGTACACTGTAGCTGTACAGATGGTTGTGTGAGATGAGCCACCAATGTGGTTGCTGGAATTTGAACTCAGGACCTCCGGAAGAGCAGTCAGTGCTCTTAACCGCCGAGCCATCTCTCTAGCCCCAGAAATATCATTTTTAAAAAATATTTATTTTATTTATAAGAGTACCCTGTAGCTGTCTTCAGACACACCAGAAGAAGACATCAGATCCCATTACAAATGGTTGTGAGCCACCATATGGCTGCTGGGAATTGAACTCAGGACCCTTGGAAGAGCAGTCAGTGCTCTAACCACTGAGCTAGCTCTCCAGTTCCAGAAATATCATTTATTTAAATGCCTTATAAATAGATGATTGGGAAAATCATAAAGATTTGAGACTCAGCTAAAGTAGAACTTGCCGACCGTTTGTTGTTGTTGTTTGCCTGTTTGTTTTTGCCAATTTGACACATGCTGGGGTCACCTGGGAGGAAGGAACCTCAGCTGAGAAAATGCGGCCAATAGACTGTTTATATGGAAGTGTGTGGGGTATTTTCCTGATTAATGATGGATGTGGGAGGGCAAAGTCCACTGTGAGCAGGGCCACCCTAGGCAGATGTTCCTGGGTTGTATAAGAAAGCAGACTGAGCCGGGCAGTGGTGGTGCACACCTTTAATCCCAGCACTTGGGAGGCAGAGGCAGGTGGGTCTGAGTTTGAGGCCAGCCTGGTCTACAGAGTGAGGGCCAGGACAGCCAGGGCTACACAGAGAAACCCTGTCTCAAAAGAAAAAAAAAAAAAAAAGCAGACTGAGCAAGCCTTGAGGAGCAGTGGTCTCCTGTGGCCTCTGCCTCAGTTCTTGCCTCCCGCCTCTAGGCTTCTGCCTTGGGTTCCTGCCTCAATTTTACTTCTTGATGGACTCTAAACAGTGAGCTAAAATAACCCTCTCCTCCCCTAGTTGCTGAAGGTCATGGTGTTTGTCAGAGGAACAGAAAAGTATCTAAGACCTTGGTTTTGAACCCCACCAACCCCAAGAATAAAAAACGTAGGAAGTCTTCTGTTGTGCTATAGGAATGTCTGGAAAGGCTGAGCATGCAAGAAGCAGTTTCACGTCTTCTGGGACGAGCTTGTGTACTAAAGTTTATCATCTTATTTTATTTTTTTAAGATTTATTTATTTATTTATTTATTTATTGTATGTAAGTACACTGTAGCCATCCTCAGACACCAGAAGAGGGAATCAGGTCTCATGACAGATGGTTGTGAGCCACCATGTGGTTGCTGGGATCTGAACCCAGGACCTCCGAAAGAGCAGTCAATGCTCTTAACCGCTTAGCCATCTCTCCAGCCCCATTTTATTTTATTTTATCTTTTTTTTTTCTTTTCATTTTTTAAAAAAAGATTTATTTATTATTTTTATGTAAGTAACGGAAGCTGACTTCAGACACACCAGAAGAGGGCCTCAGATCTCATTATGGGTGGGTAGTTGTGAGCCACCATGTGGTTGCTGGAGTTTGAACTCAGGACCTTCCAAAGAGCAGTCAGTGCTCTTACCCACTGAGCCATCTCTCCAGCCCTTATTTTATCTTTTTATTTTTTATTTATTTTTATTTTTATTTCTTTTTTCTTTTTTTTCTTTTTCTTTTTCTTTACTTTATTTTATTTTATTTATTTATTTATTTTTTTGAGACAGGGTTTCTCTGTGTAGCTCTGGGCTGTCCTAGAACTCACTCTATAGTCCAGGCCTACCTATGCTGATGCTGGAATTAAAGGCATGCCCGGTGCCCTTCTCCCAGCCGTGAGCAGGCTAAACAGACTTTAATTGTTTGCCACAGTCCGTCTTCCACCGACCCGGTTTTCCCTATATAAACATAAAGCTGAAAATTAAACTTTGAGCCTTGATCAGAAACCTTTGTATTGGCTTCATCCTTCTCTCGCCTGCCCGTCAGTTTTCATTTCCAGCCCCCCTTTCAGGTACCCAGTTCTCCGTGGCTGCTGGACCGCTACAACACACCACTACCACCTGGCAAATTTATACTTCTTAGACTTAACTGAAAATACTTAAATTTGCACGATACATGAATTGGCTGTAAGGGACAAAAGTGAAAACTCTGGGAAAACCTACTTGCTTTCTTCTTCAGCAAAGTCAGTCTTCAAAAATGTTAGCCACACAGAAAACCACAATTCCCGGTATCTGCTACTCCACCAGTCGGATATAGGAGGCCAGGAGGCTTACTTCACACTGGGATTTATATCCCACTGGAAACCACACCACGACTGCTATGCTTGGTGCACACAGGCAGGATTCTTTCCCACCACAAATATCTCAGAAACACACACCTAAGCCAGCCTCGGCCAGGAGCCAAGATAATACAATAATCTACTCGGACAGCTGAGAAGGTAAAGTTCGGTCAGAGATAAGCAGCGTCTGAGTGTTCCAAGCGCATCTACCACCTGACAAGCCCAGGCACCACCGGCTGTAAGGCACAGCAAGTGTGCCCACGTGCCTGACCCAAGCTTAAAGCGCCATGATCCAGCCTCTGATACCGTAGCTACATGCTCCCCTGGCATGGAACATGTGCGGAAGAGAATAAATTTCCTAAATCCATGCATAGATGCTGAAATAAAGTCCTCAGGTTTGGTTTTGGTTTTGCTTTTGTTTTCAATACTGTACTTTTACCTCTCTCCTGAGTTTTCGTTTTACCCGTTCAATAAATATTTATTGAGTGCCTCCTGTGGCAGGTTTTCCCCTATGGTTAAGTCAAACAGAAGACAGACGCCCACACTGGCCTTGGTCAGTTTCCCCTAAGTCAACAAATTCCCCAAGGAGTCAGGGTTTAACTTTGGATACGGTGGCAGCTCCCAGCTGCAGGGGAGCAAAATCACCACGGCTTACTAATGACAGATGGGAGTAACAGCTTGGGTTGGAAAACCAAAGAAAGCCAAGTGTCTGGACCAACAGGGTAGGAAAGTCAAATTTCTTTAATCAAACACACGTATGTTCAGAAGCAGTAGAACAATCTAATTGAGACGAAGCGTTTCTATGTTGTCACAACACTAATAGATGTGAGAATTAAAATATCATGCTTATAAAGTAGATTAATACCCTCTGAATCCTCCCAGTTTCTCCTACAGTAGCCAGCACATGTTCCTTTGCAAGTGACAGAAACCCAACTGGAAACAGCCTGGGTGTTAGGTGGCTTATTGGTTTGTGTCGTTGCTGTGTGCAGAGGGGCTGGTTTCAAGATGACAGACAGGGTTGACGTCTCGGATGAGTTTTTTCTCTGTTTAGGTTTGGGGTGCTTGTTAGTGTGCCTCTGTGTTTTGTTAGCTTTAAGATATGGCTTCACTTTGTAGCTGACATTGGCTTTTAACCTTGTAATCCTACTGCCTCAGCCTTGGGGGGGGGGGGGGGTACTGGGTTGTAGAGCATGCAGCACCCAGCAGATAATTGAAGAGGTGGTTGCTGTTGGTGCCAGGTTTCCACTGTTCTACAACTAGTCTCTCACAGATGGGCTTTCCTCAACAGCACTAGGAGGGCTATCAGAAGCTGTGCCATAGGTCATACCGGATCTAACTCCAAAGTACAAAAGAGAAGGCACTTTCTCCCCAGCTTTGCTTACATACCCTGGCCTGGCCTGGAACAATTGGGAAGGCAGTTAGGATGTCAGCAATGTCTGGAACATCAGGAGCCCACTGGTAAGCAGGATCCCCGTTTACTTGTCCCACACTAAAACCACAGCATTGCTGTGGAGGATAGACTCCCCAAAGGATGAAGAGATTAGCACAGCAAACGAAACCATAGACACTTCAGAAGATTCTACTCCAAAATTTAAGCCCGTTCTTCCCTTCTGTTTCAGCCATAGTCCACTGAGTTACTGAGTAGCATGGTGATGCTTCTGTCTCCACAGATCTTAAACTTTAACCCAGAACAGAATTGTGTCTGTTATCAAAGCACAAACGAGCCGGACAGTGGTGGCGCATGCCTTTAATCCCAGCACTTGGGAGGCAGAGGCAGGCAGATCTCTCAGTTTGAGGCTAGCCTGGTCTACAGAGTGAGGTCCAGGACAGCCAGGGCTATACAGAGAAACCCTGTCTTGAAAAAAACAAAACAAAACAAAACAAACAAACAAACAAACAAACAGGACAAATGACTGGGATCAATCCCAGAGTTCTGAGCCCGGGGTCACAGATGCTGCTGGTCTAGCATCTTGGTGAACTACTGCTTGAGAACCTATGAGTGGCATCCTGGGTGTCTGCAGGCAAATGTGTTTGCATCTTTTGGGAACCTGTGGAGCTCTCATGCTGATTAACTCTGATGCTTTGGACATTACCCAGTTACTGAAGCAGTTTCTTTCTTGTGTAAAATAGTGCTTATTTCAAATGTTCATGGCAGAAATTAAATGAGTTATGTATACTACACCTAGAAAAGTTCCCAGCATGTAGTATGCAACAGGATAATGTTTGAAAGTATGTAAGCTGCTGCAGAAATAGTCAAGGAAGAAAATCATCCACAGCCCTTAGAGTGGAATCAAATTATTTGCTAGATTCCAAAGATTATGACCTAGCAATGGAGAATCCCAAATGGAATACAGCTGAGCATTAAAGCAGCTACATAACTGTGTTAGTTACTTTTGTCACTGCTATAACAAAATACCTGGCAAAAGCAATTAGGAAGGGAAGTAGGAAGGGAAGGTTTATTTTGGCCAACACTTTTTTTTTTCCTATGGGGCTTTCACAGGGGCCCCGGGCACCTTTGGGAGCCTGGGCTGGAGCTGAAGCCTGGGCCTTAGCTGGAGCTTTGGCCTCTGTCTTGGTTTGAACCTTAAGCTTTGGTTGGCAGAGGCTAAGCCCCTTGGCCATGTAGCTTCAAGCTTGGGGTGAGCGATGAAAGCCAGACGGCTGAGTTTGCGGCTGGGGCCTTTTGGCATCTTGGGCTTAATGGCCTTAGGCTTCACAAGGGCCTTGCTGACCTCTGTGCATGCACTCACTGCCTTTGCATTGCTGGCCTTTCTTGTTGTGCTTCTTGGCAAAGCGCATGTTCCTCAGGAGCTTGGGGTCCAACTCCCCTTAAGAGATTCGTATCTTTGTGAGTGGGGTTTCTTTTTTTTTATTTTCCTTGTTCCGGTCAACTCTGCTCGCTCTGGTCTGCCCCGCTCGCTCCAGCTGGCCCCGCTCCCTCTGGTCGGTCTGGTCAGTCCCACTTGCTCAGTCCCTGCTCTCTCCGGTCCAAGGATTCATTTATTATTATTCATAAGTACACTATAGCTGACTTCAGACGCACCAGAGGAGGGCGTCAGATCTCATTACGGGTGGTAGTAAGCCACCGTGTGGTTGCTGGGATTTGAACTCATCACCTTCGGAAGAGCAGTCGGGTGCTCTTACCCGCTGAGCCATCTCACCAGCCCCGTGAGTGGGGTTTCTTAATGCCATTTCTGTGCCATTTGTGGGATTGGTTGTGTGTGGTGTGGTTCTTGGACTTGGCCATGTCTGCATGGTAACCCATGGCTCCTGCAGTGCCTGGGACTGGAAGAGCTGGCCAACACTTTTAGGGACATTTTATCATAGCAGGAAAGTCCTAGCAGCAAGAGGGTGAGGTATACCCCAGTCAAAGAACACAGTGAAATGCTCAGCTCCCTTTCTCTGTGTGTGTCCACTCACCCATGCGCTAGTAAGCACACACTTATGTGTTTGTGTGTGTGCATACATGTCACCATAGAAAAAGATGAATGCTGGCACTCAGAACTCTCTTGTATATGTTATATGCATCTGTGTGCTGACAATATGTTGGCAAGGACTAGCCTCAGCTTGGAGAGGGGTTCTGAGGAAGGGGTTTCTGGGAGCAAAACAAATATCTTGAAGTCAAATTATGGGTTACAAGCTGATGGCCTAGAATCTGTTCAAGACAGCTTTCCAAATCACTCTATGTCCTGCTTGTGACAGTTTTCTCTTGCTATTCTAAAAACTCTCTGGATAACTAATCTCTTTTATTTACATATCAATTCAGTCATTACTACAGGTTTCCTTCTGATTATCCCATAAATCAGTATCCCAAGACCCCAGCCCCTTCATTCTTAGAAAGAGACTGAAAGCACTTCTTTTTTAACTTTGCAAAAGAATTCAGACATCTGCCAGCCTTTGTTAAATACATTCGAGACACCCCCCCCACTCCCGCCTTGAAATTACCATTCCTACCACACCTGGGTCTGAACCTAAATTCCCTCTGTCTCAGGATAACCTTGAACTCAGGAATTATTTGTAAGCACAAATGAAAAACTTAGCTGTGTGAATCTTGCACTGTGATTACCACACCCTAAATGTCTTTATCTCATCTCTTAGTATTTTTCTGACAAAATAGCTCATGATGCACCTGCTGCTATTCTTTTAGATCTATGAAGCTCCTTATACAATTCATATTGTACTTTTGTTTTGTTTTGTTTTGTGTTGTTTTTTTCGAGACAGGATTTTTCTGTATAGCCCTGGCTGTCCTGGAACTCACTTTGTAGACCAGGCTGGCCTCAAACTCAGAAATCCACCTGCCTCTGCCTCCCAAGTGCTGGGATTAAAGGTGTGCGCCACCACCACCCGGCTATATTGTATCTTTATATTTTGTTGAGAACCTATATATTTTTGAACTCATGTTTTCAGAGTTCTTTCCCATAGCCTTAAAGGCTGTCCTGAAGGTCTCAGCATTCACCATTTTGCTGAGATATTTGTTTTGCTCCCTCAAATCTTGGACTTGTGCTGTTTCTAATTATCATGGAGTCATTAACCTTGGCAGGGGGAGCACTCCCTGAAGGAGGAACATGAAAAATATGTACATTATTATACAAACAAGCCTTATGTTCACAGCAACCATCAACACTCATGGAGGTCCACGTCCTGCTGGCTCTGTTCCAGGGGTGGGAACCATGTTAATTTTGTTCCTTGCATGTCCAAGCCAGACTCGGCAATATGTGGAGGCCAGAGTTCAACTCAAGATATCTTGATCATTATCCCACTTTCCCCCCAAGACAAAGGCCTCATACTTATATATCAAGCAATTTGCCCACAATGAAATCATGTACCCCACCCCCCTTGGTTTTTGGAAACAGAATCTACCTATATAGTCTATAGACTATACACTTGTACTTTCACTATGTACACCAGGCCAGCCTTGTACTCAGTGATTTGCCTGCCGCTGTCTTCCAAGTGCTGGGATTAAAGGCTTGTACAACTCTGCCTGGTCCAGTTTCTTTCATTCAGTCTGGAACTCTAACTCACAGAATGAAGTTGCCTACATTCAGGGTGGTCTGCAGCGCTCAAATAAACCTTTCCAGAACACCCGGATACGTGTTTCCTTAGTGATTCTAAATCCTACCAAGTTGCCAATGAAGCCTAACCATCAAAAACCAGGTGGGTTAACGTCACACAGTGAGGCTTTTTGGTTCATTTGCATGCTGTGAGCTTTCTGATTGAATGCTCTGTTCCATGAAATTCTACATACAACTTCATGTACCTTACATTCCCCTCACTCCCTGCCCACCTACAGAGATGTGTGTCCCACTGTTATAATAAGCCAGAGGTCACCTGCAGACTCTCTGGAGTACCTGGAACGATGCCAGTGGCTTTAGCCAGCTCTAGTTGGCCTTGGCCTGAGGTTTCCAGCCCCATTGTCTTTACTGTTGTTTTAAAGACTAAGTTGTGGCGACTCAAATTTTACTGCAGAAGACTCAGGAGCCAGATGCTGGGGTGAAAGTCTGCTAGCTCAGAAAGGCAGAGAAAGCACCCAGCTGACCTTCCTACTCCACTGACATCCCAGAAGGAAAAAGCTCCTTTCCTTCATGTGATGTCTTAAATACCTTTTCTTCAATGTCCCTCCTTTCTGTTTACTTATGTTCACTCCCGTCAGCTTGGTACTGGCTCTGCCTCTTGACCTAGGGTTAACTTTATTTAGCTCTTGGATGAAAGGTGTGTGCTAGGGCTGAACCACATCCCCAAGTACTTGTTTACAGTATACCGAAAGCTTTAGGCTCAAAGGCTGAGGATGCCACCTTAGAAACAGGTTTTTACAGTTCACAACCTCAGAGTTCACAATGTGATCAAATATCCTGCAACACTTTGCCACCTTGTTCTTTCTCTCCGAGTCACGCTACCCTCTTACCTTGTTTACCATGGCAACAGATCTAAGGGAGAAAAAAACGTACATGATTATATCACAATGCTTAAAATATAACTTATATTAGTTGACATGTTTTGTGAAGTCAGGCTAGATGGGTAGTGTATATTTTGTTGCTGTCCAGCTCAGAGTTTGGGTGACTCTTGGAAGGGATGGTATCTTAGTTAGGGTCTCTATTGCTGTGATACAACATCAAGACCAAAAGCAACTCGGTGAGAAAAGGGTTTATATTTCATCTTATACTTTGAGGTAATACTCCATCACCAAGGGAAGTCAAGGAAGAATCCTGAAGGCAGGAGCTGAAGCAGAAACCATGGAAGAATGCTGTTTGTTTGTCATGGCTTGCTCAGCTGCTTTCTAATCAAGAACCATCTCCCCGGGCACAGCACTGTCCGCAGTGGGCTGGGCCCTCACACATCGATCCTCTGTCCAGAAAATATCCTACAGGCTGTCTGCAGTTCAGTCTGATGGAGGCAATTCCTCAGTCGAAATTTCCGGAACTTCCCACCTTTGTCCAGGTTTGTGTTGACAAAAAAACAAAAAAGCAAAAAACCTATCAGCATAGCTGGGCTTTACTACAAAGCCACTCTGTGTGTGTGTGTGTGTGTGTGTGTGTGTGTGTGTGTGTGTGTGTGTGCTTCTAGATAGGGTTTCTCTGTGTAGCTCTGGCTGTCCCAGAGCTCACTATGTAGAACAGGCTGTCCTTGAACTCACAGAGTTCAACCTGTCTCTGCCTCCTGAATCCTGGGACTGAAGATGTGCACCACCACTACCACCCAGCAAAAATTATTTATTTTTATTTAATGTTTGAGAGTTTTGCCTGCTATTATATCTGTAAACTATGTACATTCAGTGCCCACAGAGACCAGAAAAGAGTGTCAGATTCTGGGCTTGTGAGATGGCTCAGCGGTTAAGAGCACTGACTGCTCTTCTAAAGGTCCTGAGTTCAAATCTCAGCAACCACAAGGTGGCTCACAACAATCCTTAATGAGATCTGGTGCATCTGAAGACAGCCACCGTGTATTTAGATATAATAAATCTTTAAGCCAGAGCAAGCAGGAGCAAGCAGAGGTCCTAAATTCAAATTCTCAGCAATCACATGATGGTTCACAACTATCAGTACAACTACAGTGTACTCAATAAAATAAATAAATCTTAAAAAAAAAAAAGAGTGTCAGATACCAGGAACTAGAGTTAAGGATGGTTGTAAGCCCCTTTTATGGGTCCTGGGTATTGAGTCCAGGTCCTCTGCAAGAGCAACAAGTGTTCTCAGCTGCTGAGCCATCTCTCCAGCCCCAATATCCAGTTTTTAAGTTGTCAGTGTTCTTGTATGCTGACTTTGTATCTTCAGCCTTCCCACAAGCCATCATATACCCTTCCAAATTTTTCTTAGCTTAAGTTACTCAGATTTTCTTTTACTTTTAAACTTTAACACGTGTTTATTAATTGTGTGTGAGCACACACCTGCAGGGGCATGTATGCAGAAGTCAGAAAACAACTTGGAGGAGTTAGTTCTCTCCTTCCACTGTATAGTTCCTCGGGTGCAACCTGGAGTTGATGGGTTGGGTGGCAAGTTCCTTTACCCACAGGGCATCTCACTGGCCCTGGGTTTTTTGCAGATGTTTCAAATAAAGACTTGGTGAAGTCTTGGTGAAAGACAACTAGTTTCTCTTTCATGTTTGTTGTGTCTTATGTAGCCAAGGTTAGTCTCAAATTCGCTATATAGCCAAGAATGACCTTGAAAGTCTGGGTTTTTTTTTTCCTCCATGTCTTGAGTTCTGGGATTTTGGTTATGTATTACCACGGCCAGTTTGATTTAGTGCTGGAAACTTAACTGTCTTCTTGCATCCTAGATAAGCATGCTATCAACTGAGCTGCCTGCCTAGTCCCAAGATGAAGAACATGACTTTTAAAAGAGTGCATCTCAAACCAAAAGCCAACAGGATGTGTGTGTCTGTCTGTCTGTCTGTCTGTGTGTATATACAAATACAGTGATGTACGTGTGTGGGGTGTGTTTAAGTATACAGGCAGAAAAAGTTATCAGATCCTCTCTCTACTAATCTCTTGAGGGAGAGATTTTCACGTGTCAGCTAAAGTCAAGCAGGCCCCAGCAATCCTCTGCCTGCCCTCTACCCTACTCACCTTTACCCCGGGGTTACAGATGTGTGTGCTGTGGTCATGGCTACCCTTCACTGTGTAGACCAGGCTGATCTTGAACTCACAGCCTGCCTCTGACTCCAGAGTGCTGGGATCAAAGGTCCGTAGCACTTGGCTTTTTTGTTTCTTTGTTTGTTTCTTTGGGGTGCTCAGAATCAAACCTCAGGTCCTCATGCTTGCAGACCAGAAGCCTTTTCCCACTGAGCCATCTCCTGAGCCCTGGACAGTATATTTATACTTGTGAAAACAATGAGTTTTCCATCAGTACCAGCACAACACATGGGTGTTCTTCGTGCCCATCTCTAGGGAGTGTGTTGTCATTTTAGTTTCTAGGGAGGATATGGAAAGGGACAACTTTTATTCATCAAAGCCTGGTGAACATAGTATGGGCGAGGTGAATAAAACACCCAGGAAGTCAGGGGGAGCTTTCCATAGACCAAGCCAAAGAGGAACCTAACTATAGATAACATATGTTCGTGTTCCTCCCTCGGTGGGCTGCTTCTGGGATCCAGCCTAAGAAAACAATCAGGGCTGAGAACAAAGGGGTGTGTGTGTGTGTGTGTGTGTGTGTGTGTGTGTGTGTGTGTGTAGCTAAGAAAATCTGCACCTGGCCTCCGCTTTTGACAAGCAGCCTCACTGGGGAAGAAGAAATGGCTTTCTGTTTCTTTCTCTTTCTCCCCTTTCTCTTTTCTCTTTCTCTTTAATTAATTTTTAAATTATATTATTATTAAATTTCTATTGTGTGTGTGTTAGTGTGTAATTGTGTGACTATATACATGTGGAGATTAGTGACAACTTTCAGAGTCCATTCTCTTCTACTTTGTGGGCCCTAGGAATTGGACTCCACTCATTAGATTTGGTGGCAAGCTCCTTTTTCCAACTGAGCCCAATCGTCAGTCCAGCACCTTGTCTTTTAAAGGAAGAAACCCAGCTTGGTTTGTGTGTGTGTGTGTGTGTGTGTGTGTGTGTGTGTGTGTGTGTAGTGGTGGTGGTGGTGGTGGTTGGTTGGTTGTTTTGTTATATTGGTTGTTTTGTTTTTGGAGATAGGAATTCTCTGTGTAGCCCTGGCTATCCTGGAACTCATTCTGTAGACCAGGTTGGCCTCAAACTCAGAGATCTGCCTGCTTCTGCCTCCCTAGTTCTGGGACTAAAGGCATGCGCCACTAGCACCCAGCCCTGCTTGAGTTTCTGTCCTGACTGCTTCAATGGTGAACTGTTATCTATCAGTAGAAGATGAAATAAACACTCACCTCCTCTCATTGCTGCAGGTCATGGTGTTTTATCACAGCAGCAGAAAACCTAAGACACCTGCTGAGGCATTTCCCCTGCTTCTTTTTCCTTCCTTCCCTCCCTTCCTTTCTGCCTCCCTCCCTCCCTCTCCCCTTCCTTCCTTTCTGGGTGTTTTTGTTGTTTGTTGTTTTGACACAGAGTCTCATGATATAGTTCAAGCTGACCTCAAACTTGAGACCATCTAGATTCAGGTAGGATTATAGGCAAGCACCACCCCACCTCACTTGGCTGCCAACTTAGAATTCTCAAACCCACTGTCAACTCCAGCCAGCCCTGCCCAGCCCTGAGCCCTTATAGCCTGCCGTCTGTGTGCTCTCAGCATGGGTCATTTGTGTGCAGCCATGGGAAGGCCTTATCCCAGATACAAACTCCAGCCACAATCTTGTCTACCCCTTGGATCTAGGATCAAGCATACAGTACTTCTGAACAAAATTGATCAGGGCAGGACCCTATGAAGGTCCAAAGTGAGCTTTCACAATTACATGGGCAGGGAATTTCAGCATACCCACAAGGAGCAGCTGACTTACAGGCCTGGCATAGGCTTTGCTCTTTGGGACAGGGTGTGTTCAGGGGAACATTGAATCAAAGTAAAAAGAATTTCACTTGAAGATGACCTTAACTTTATTTTTTTTTCTGTGATTTCATAAGTCTTTGTAAGTAAGGATCAAGCATATCTGTAGACATGTGTACTACAGATAAGTATGAAAAAATACTGTGTAGCAGATGTTAATAAAGAAAGGGAGATTATTGGACAGTGTTTAAGACAAATACCTAAATTACTAATGGGTTTTGTGTAAGGCTTTCTGCTCTGGTATTCTAGATTGCAGGTAGGTATTAGCATGGATTTTCTTGGTGTAACTGGTTAACCATTAAGGGACAATTTCCCAAATTGTCTTTCTAGAAAATCCCCAAGTAGGTGATACCCCAAACCAAAACCAAAAAGTGGCTCTCCTTTGTGTAACTTGGCTTGGTGATGTAACAAAGGCATCACCCCTACACACACACACACACACACACACACACACACACACACACACCCCAGCATCCTTCATGGTCATCATGTCTTTCCATATTTCTTGGAAATATCTTTCTCCTGGTGGCTCAGTGCATTGTAGAGTAAGCTCAGGGGGATGTAGAACAGAATTTACTTGGCTCTTTTCCCACTGCTGTGACAAATAGCTGATGAGAGGCAATCCAAGGACACAAGGTTCCTTTGGCTCACAGTCTTAGGGATACAGTCCTTCATGGCAGAGAAGTCATGGTGGCAGGTCACTCCATAACAGAGGGGTCAGGCATCTGTGGATTCTCGACTCTCAGCAGCATCTTTGTGGGACAGGAAGCAGAGACTGGCTAGTGTCTCAGTTACTTTCCAATAGCTATGGCTAAGCGCCATAACCAAGGCAACTTAAAGAAGAACCTGTATCATGGCAGCAGCATGGCCGCAGGCAGCCCTCACACTGCTGGCAATTTTGAAACTGTTTCATCATCTCAGGAAAGTAGGACAACTTAAAACACACACAAGGTCTGTACACTTCTGCACCAGGGGACAGGGTTCTGGGAAGGAAATGTACACTATCTCTTTAAAGAGCTAATGATTCTGCCTTCTTTCACCTTCTGAGGGGTGGTCCTTAGCCTGTGATTGAACCAGCTCGACTGGAATGTTAGGTTCCACCCAGGCCACAGATTCCATTCTCTTCACTAGGAGTTTGGTTGTTTTGTATTTTTGTTTGCTTTTTTCCTATGTTAACAGTGGACAATGGGCTGGAGAGATGGCTTAGCAGTTACAAGGTTACAGGCACTGACTGCTCTTCCAAAGGTCCTGAGTTCAATCCCCAGCAACCACGTGGTGGCTCATAACCATCTGTAACAGGATCCAATGCCCTTGTCTGGTGTGTCTGAGTCAGCACAATGTACTCACATACATAAAATTAATAAACAAACAAACAAATAAATAAATCTTTTAAAAAAGTGGACAAAAGGAACTTCTGCAAGTTATGTACACTGTGATACACAAATACACAATCTATCTATCTATCTATCTATCTATCTATCTATCTATCTATCTATCTCTATCATCAATTGATCTATTATCTATCTATCTATCATCAATTGATCTATCTATCTATCATCAATTGATCTATCTATCTATCTATCTATCTATCTATCTATCTATCTATCATCAATTGATCTATCATCTATTGATCTATCATCCATCTATCTATCATCTATCTATCAATCAATCATCAGTCTGCCTGTCTATCTAATAAAGCTTCCCTTTTAACAAATCTCGAGGCTATGTATCTCGAAGTCCAGTTCGTGATTGACAAGATCAAAGTTTCTATGTAGTAGAAATGAAGTTTCAGCCATCTTGCCTTGGACCTGACACACAAGAACAAGCACTCACAACAGCCGTTTAGCTCAGCAGTGATAGCAGGCCTCCCTCGTCTGCAGCACAGCGGCATGCTAGCACCTTCTGTGCTAGAGCAACCATCTTCAGATGGGGATGTCTCTAAGGTGGGGGTGCCAGACATACGGCACAGGCATCTGCATTGACACAGTGGTAAGACGTAGTAGCAAGCAGGACCAGTCTTTGAAGTGAGCAAGTGTGTCTGGGAATTTCCTAACATTAGGGAAGAAGGGCTCAGGACAAAAGCTGGGCATGCTAATGATCTGACTGAGGCTATGGAAGTGGCAGGCAATTCTGTACCTCAGGTTATAATATGGGATGATACCTTGCTTAGGGTTTTCTGAGACATTTCAGCACTGCCTAAGGGGCCCTGCAATTTGCAGACTCTCATGAATGTCTCAGCTTCTGGCTAGCTCAACTATATCCCAGCCCCCAAGCCTGGCTTAAACATCAGGCTTTTGTGTTTTTTTCCAATGTTGGGAATTAAACCCCAAGTCTTGTGCTTACTAGACAAGTGCTCTACCACTGAGTTACAACCCCAGAGCTAGTTATACCTTGAAGAGAATTTACACTATCGTTTTAATTCATTTATTATGAGTATATGTCTTGGTGTTTACAAATATGCTTGTAGCTGCCCAGGGAAGTTAGAAGAGGATGGCAGATTCCCTAGAGCTGAAGGTTCAGGCTGTAGGGAGCCCCTTGATGTGGTTTCTGGGTCTGTGAGAGCAGCAAGGTCTTTCAACCTCAGAGCCATCTATCTCTCCAGGTCCTGACTATTGCTCTGAAATTCCACAGTCCTCACCTTGGATATGGGGGCAACTTATCTCATTAAGCATACTTTATCTCCTTAAGCATACACCCAATGTTTAGATCTTGTTGCTTAGCATCATCCAGCCTTTCCCACCAGATCTGGATGGAAACCTGGGTTCAGTGTCTTCTTCCCTCTAGCTTCAGAAAATATAAAGAATGTGTCTTTTTTGAACATTGACCCTAAAAGCTCGGCTTGGTGGCTCCTGGTTGTAATTTCAGGCACCAGGGAGTCTGAGGCCGGAAGATTACTGACAGATAAAGGTCTAAGAGGACTACGTAGTAAATTCAGCCTTGGTTACAGAATGAGACCCTATCTCAAACAAACAAACAAACAAACAAACAAACACAGAAATTAAGCTGAAATGTGTCCTTCTGTTTAAGGCAATGCAGTCTGGGTTTAATCCATCTTCCACAAAACACCTTCAGGAACCTGAGACCTTCTGTTTTTCAAAGCCAAACCTCCTCAAGTTTTAGGGGCTCTGTTTCTTTCTTTATCTCCACAAACAGGTCTTCCTTGTAAGAATTTACTGCCATTCGTCTGGGTAGAAAGAGTAGCAGTTCCTTATGCCTTTTATGATCATGGGCTGGGATCATACTGCCCTTCTGGAGGATTCTTTGTAGGGCCAGGGGAGAAACCTCAAAGTGGGTTTGACTGGTGCGAGTGCTGCCTGCCTTCACCTGGTCACTTTTGTGTCAGGAATTGCTTGTTTCCAGGCGATTGCTGGGCTGGAAGTCCCTAGCGGGTCACAGTCCAACAACCTAGGAAGAGCTAAACTGATCCAGGTTTCCAGATTCTGGGCAAGCCCAAGCTTTCTGTTAAAGGTTGTAGCTCTCCATAAAGGAGTGACTAAGTATTTTCTAAACATCAGTGAGGATGCCAACCGCAATAAATACCTATTGCTGTCTAGATAAGATAGCAGCACTGGGATTGTGAGCATGTTTGGATTTTCATATAAAGTTTTCATTCGGTTCCACAATATCTTTACTATCCCAGTCCTGAAAAATTAATATTGCATATTTTTTAGGGGAAAAAACAAACAGTAGTGGAGTCTTTGAGAGTGAGAGTATACTGAAGACTGAACCCAGGATCTCACTGGAAGCTCTTCAAGGCTTGCTAGTGGCCAGGCCAGGCCCTTGAGACCTCTGACACCCCAGGCTCCACCCACAGAACACTGTAACAGTCAGCCCCTCCAGATGAATGTGGCTAAGCTCCACCCTCCTGTGGAAAAAAACCCAAGCTCGGGATTTGAAATCCCCACTAATCCCCACACTGTAAATCTCTACCCCGGCAAGCTATCTGCCCATCCCCACCCATCTCCGCCGTTTATAAACTTGTCTTGCACACAGTTCACTGCTGCTTCTCGGCTGAGCAGATGCAGCCACCCTCCTGAGGTTTTCTCCTCTCAATAATTCTCTTGTACGGTTTGTTGTGCCATGTGACTTTGTGGTATTCCTCAGCTTCTGACTGCTTCCACTGGGGAAGCCTTTCCCCTCAGAGCTGTAACACGCACTTCAATGCTAAGTTTAAGGAATGATCTGCTGAGTTATACCCCAGGCTCTGTAGACCATTTTGTGAAGTTTCATTTTAAAGCCTTGTTTTGGAAGACTTGTCACTGAAATAACACCGCATATGTCACCACAAGGCCTAGGTCCACTCCTGGGAGCCAACATTGGTGGTGTGTGCTGGTTCAGCCCATTGCTTGGGAGGTGGCACAGATCAGAAGTTCCAGGCTAGTTAGTATAGGAGTGTGTGTGTGTGTGTGTGTGTGTGTGTGTGTGTGTGTGAGAGAGAGAGAGAGAGAGAGAGAGAGAGAGAGAGAGAGAGTATTACCTTTTAGTCTCCAAGGGTTTGAGAAAGAAAAAAATGTGTTTCTTTTCTAATCTATTTTTGTTTTATGTTTATTGGTGCTGTGCCTGCATGTATGTCTCTGCGAAGCTGTCAGAGCCCCTGAAACTGGAGTTACAGACAGTTGTGAGCTGCCATGTGGATCCTGGGAATTGAACCAGAGTCCTCTGGAGGAGCAGACAGTATTCTTAACGCCTTTGCCATCACTCCAGCCCCGTTTTTGTTTTGTTTTGTTTTTAAAGAAAAGGGCATAGGGCTTTTCAAAAGTTGCCCTTTTGTCTCGGTATCAAGTCCAAATTTACAGAGCTTAGAAATACCAATTCTTAGGCCGGGTGTGGTGGTGCACGTCTTTAATCCCAGCACTTGGGAGGCAGAGGCAGGCAGATTTCTGAGTTCGAGGCCAGCCTGGTCTACAGCATGAGTTCCAGGACAGAAACCCTGTCTCGAGGAAAAAAAAAAAAAGCCAATTCTTAAAGATACTTGGCCCAGAGCAAGCAATCTATCTGATTCTTAGGAGATTACAGGTTCATGGGAGGTTTTTTGTTTTTTCTTTTCTACTTTCTTTTTTCTCTTTTATCTTGGTTCTGGGGATTGAACCTAGGGTCTTGAGCAAGCCTAAGCCTCTTAAATTTCTTCCTTCCTTCTTTCTTTCTTTCTTTCTTTCTTTCTTTCTTTCTTTCTTTCTTTCTTTCTTTCTTTCTTTCTTTCTTTCTTTCAGGTTCATATTTGGATCGTTTAAAAAAGCCTCGTAAAAATTAAGCTGCGGCTAACTTATCAGCCCCAAACAAATGACTTCATACTTCATGATGCAAGTGACAGGATTTTAAATCACATCTGGACTTACGTTATTGTAACCTAACCCAGGCACACACCGCTGAGGGAGGACGGTGAGCAATGTTGCCAGATGGACTCGGAATTAAACTACCTTACTTTTCCTGTGGGAATTACAGGGGCGACCACCAAGACAGGCTGATATTTCACTCTCCAAAAGTAAAGAAATAAAATAAAGTTTGGTGTTTTTTTTTCCCCTTAAAGCAAATACTGAAGAAGAGCCAAAATCCACTGCTGCGAATCCCCGCAACCCCCACCCGGTGTTCCTCGGCTTGCACATGCGCACCACTCCATTTAGGACTGGCCCTTCCTCTCCTTACCCGGAGCACCATTCCTTGGTGGAATTTCTGCCGGCGAAGTTGGCAGAGATAAGCAGTGCTGTGTGTTGTGTGAACTCAGAGGTATCATCAGTTCTCCTCCATGTGTTCTAGCCCTTCTTCTGCCTACTACTGGGGCTTAACGCAGTTATGAACGCAAGGGAAGGAGCTGTCCCACTTCTCTCAGTGGGGGATCACATGACTCTCTGATACAGTCTTTCTCAGGTGTGAGCTACCGGGCCAGGGATGGTGGTAATGGGCAAGGCATTGTTGAGAAAAGCGCCTGTATTCCTCATTGACAAGCAGTGTCCAGTATGTGGATCACTCTGGGTATCTGCTGGGAGCATGACTGACTATCACCAGACTAGGACAGTTAGCAAGACAACCCAGCAGACCAGGATCCACCTCACACACTGGATGGCCTCTGGTTGTCGCTGACACTGGCTTCCACGGTCCAGTCCAATGCAGAGGCTCTTCCTCAGCACATCCAAGGGGATCTTTCCTTCCTTTGTTTTAGTGGGGTATATACAATGTTTGTTTGTTTTTATATGCATTTGTGTGTGCTTGCGTGACTTGATAGGGTACACCTCTGCCATTGGAGTCATTCATGTTATAAGCTGTCTGCTGAGAGAACCAAACACAAGCCCTCTGCGAGGGCAGTAAGTGCTCCTAACTGCCGAGCCATCTCTCTGGACCCTCTTAGTGGTTTCTTAATTTGGTCTGGAGGTAGGGGTACAGTACAATAAATGTTTATCTCAATTCTCGTCTTTACCTAGACCAGCTGCTTTGCGACTCCGCTGTGCAGATAATGGAATGTTTGGCCTAGAGCCAAGCTTGACTCAGATTTAGCTCACTGGGTGAAGCTTTTGAGGTACAAAGAAGAAACTCGGTGAAACGTGGTATGTTCAGAAGCATGACGATCACATTTATTCTTGGAGTTTCCTATGACTAAATGTCCTTAGAGGGAACTGATAACTTATAATTAATAATTTAAAAGAACCCAAAAAACTAAAAATAATTTTAGAAGTAGTGCCTCTAGATTCTCTAGTAAAAATGAAGGAAATTTTGGAAATATCAAAAGTACTGCAGCTTATGGAGGAAACATTAAATTCCTGGGTGGGAGGGTGAATCATAGTAGTGGCCATGAGTGTTAACATTTGTGGCTGGCTTTCCCCCCTCCCCCCCAAGGTTCATCACTGGGCCCCCATACAGAAGAATTGGTAAGGTTGTAGCAAGTTCAAAATCCCGATAAAGGAGTTCAAACTAGCTTTTGAACTAGCTCCTGTCCTGGATCTGAAACTGTCAAGTACTGAGCAAGTACTGACGTTAAAGGTATTCACCAGCATGCCTGGCTTATTCTGTTATCTTAACTTAATCTGATTTTTTATTTATTGGCATGTGTGTGTCAGTGTAAATGTGTGCTGCATGTATGTGGATGCCTACAGAGACCGGAAGAGTGAGCTGGATCTCTCATAGGCTGGGGTTATATGTGGTCATGAGCCTTCTGATGTGGGTTCTGGGAACTGACTTCCAATCCTCAGACTGACCCATCTCTTTACCTTATTCTATGATTGAGCTGAGTCTTGGGGTTTTGTTCCATTTAATAGATTTTAGTATTGTTCTAATTGGAGACTATTTCCACATTTTGAAATTCCCTGTATAGACATCACTTACTGCTTTCACATCATACATTAGTGAATCTGGGGGGAGGGGGTGCTGGTGAGATGGCTCAGCTGGTAAGAGCACTGACTGCTCTTCTGAGGGTCCTGAGTTCAAATCCCAGCAACCACATGGTGGCTCACAACCACCTGTAATGAGATCTGACACCCTCTTCTGGTGTGTCTAAAGACAGCTACAGTGTACTTACATATAATAATAAATAAATCTTTATTTTTTTAAGAGTGAGTCTGGGCTCTCTCTGCCCCTGGTTAAAATCCTACTGCATGTCCTTAGATAACTTGTGTATAAACTTCTTTTCTTCTTGAGACAGGGTCTCCTTGTGTAGCTCATACTAGCTTCAGTCTCCTGGCTCAAATAACCATGCCCTGGCTTCCAAATAGCTGGGACTATAAAAAATACCAGCATTACCCAGCTATAAAAAGGTTTTGTTGGTTGTGTACTTTCAAGTGAAATTTCTGATATATAATATATAGCCAGATTGATAGATAATCACATTTGATAAATATTGCTAAAAATGTTTGCATTCCTATTTTGGTCTAAATTACAGTATGGTCAAGAATTGATGAGGATGTCAGTTTCAGTAGAGTGTAACTAAATTGGTATATTCTGCCTTGTTTCTATATTTGAAAGTTATATAACTTTTAATTATTTTTATTTCTAGGAAAAACATATTATCTTTTTCTCTTGGGGTTTAACAGTTTTACTGAAAGATGTTTAACTTATAAATTATACCAGATCAGGACTTACTTTTGTATGCATGTTTACTTTGAGGTAGAGTGAAATCCCGGCTGATATGGAGTGTGCTATGTAGGCTAGCCTGGCCTTGAACTTACAGAGATCCACCTGCCTCTGCTTCCTATGTGCAAGGATTAAAGACATTTACCAACACCCCATCAAGATCTCATTTAAAGAACTTATTTATTATCATTGTTTGTGAGCATGGGTGCGCACGTGCGTGTGTGTGGGTGTGTGTGTGTGTGTGTGTGTCACTGTGCTGCGTGTGCTGAGGTCGGAGGACAACTTTATTGAATTGGTTCTCTTTGCACCTTTATGTGCATACTGGTGATCAAATCCAGATGTCGCGGCCTTTGCAGATGTGCCTTTACCCACCGAACCACCTCGTCAGCCCAAGACTTTTTTTTTTTTTTTAAACCTGTAACAGCCAGGGCTTTTTTTTCCCTCCTTGTTCCGTCAACCCTGCAAGCTCTGCTCGAGCCTGCTCGCTCTGGCTGGCTTCGCTTACTCCGGCCAGCCCGCTTGCTCGGGCTGCCCCCCCGTACAGCCCCGCTTGCTCGGGCTGGCCCTGCTCTCTCCGATTGGCTCCGCTCACTCCGGTAGTCCCCGCTCGGCTGGCTCACTCTGGTTGGTCTCTCCAGTCCAAGGATTCGTTTTTTATTATTATTCTTCATAAGTACGCTGTAGCTGACTTCAGACTCACCAGAGGAGAGCATCAGATCTCATTACAGGTGGTATAAGCCACCATGTGGTTGCTGGGATTTGAACTCATCACCTTTGGAAGAGCAGACGGGTGCTCTTACCCGCTGAGCCATCTCACCAGCGCCCCCCCCCATTCACTTTTTTTTTTCTTTTTTTTTTTTTTTTTTTTTTTTNTTTTTTCGAGACAAAAAAGACTTTTAAAATATCACTTATTCACTCATTTTCAGAAAATCATCCTGTTCATCCCCGCCCTTGCTTCCTTCTCTTCCAGTCTCTCGCCTTGTCTCTGCAACTCTTAGCCCCGCCTCCCCTTTTCCTGTCCAATCACAGGCTTCTTGTATTAATATTTAAAGTGATTGGATGGGGAAATTTCTGCTACATTAAACATAACGTTAAAAGTTGATTTATTTCAGCCGGGCGTGGTGGCTCACGCCTTTAATCCCAGCACTCCGGAGGCAGAGGCAGGCGGATTTCTGAGTTCGAGGCCAGCCTGGTCTACAAAGTGAGTTCCAGGACAGCCAGGGCTATACAGAGAAACCCTGTCTCAAAAAACCAAAAAAAAAAAAAATAATAATAATAATAATAAAAAAAGTTGATTTATTTCTATATTGTTCCCTATGGCATAAAGATCAACTTGGGTTTTTTGTTGTTTTGTTTTTTTTAATTTTTATTTTTTAGTTGCTCTTCCTCTAGGGACCACAAGTGAGGAGAAAGGAGAGAGAGGGAGAAAGAGTGTAGAGGAATAGAAGACAGAAAAAAATAGGAGGTCTCCATTAGTCATGGCGAACCAGCAACATTTGTCTGTGAAATGCCTCCCCAGGACACCAGACTGTTGGAACAGAAATAACCCAGGAAGATTCAAACAGCAAGTATTTGGGGAGCACAGTTAAGGAAGTAGCCAGTCTGGGGTTAAAGAATTAGATTAGGGTTAATCTCCTAGTAACTGCACAGAGACTAATAAGTAAATTATAGTTTAAGTTTCATTCATTCAAAGCTAGACAGCTACAAGCATAATTTATATTAATTTATTGGGGTTTTTTTGTTGGTTTTTTGTTGTTGTTGTTGTTGTTTTGTTTTGTTTTTTCGAGACAGGGTTTCTCTGTATAGCCCTGGCTGTCCTGGAACTCACTTTGTAGACCAGGCTGGCCTCGAACTCAGAAATCTGCCTGCCTCTGCCTCCCTAGTGCTGGGATTAAAGGCATGCGCCACCATGCTCGGCTTATATTAATTTATATTTGGTGCACAACGTAAGACTTAAAACCAAAACTAACATGATACAGGTTACTGGGTAGAAGCATATTACTCCCCGAAAATGGGGCTGCAAGGGTCAGAGCCTACAGAGAGCTAACTGGGATGTTCTCCCTACACAAGGCACAGCTGGAGGCAGCACCCCAGCCCAGAGCTGGGACATACCATGGTGCCTATACCACAAGACAGTAGGGGTTACTAGTGCCCGGTAGAGAGACTAGGCAGTCTGAGGCCACTGCTGCCTGCAACACAGCCTCTGAAGCTGAGAATCAGCAGCTGAAACACAACTGTCTTTCCAACACATTTCTCACTGGCACAGAGGACCAATCTGGGCATCTCCACATCAGCCTGTTGTGTTCCCAGCCTGCCTGCCCATGTTTGCCTTCGTGCCCTGCTGCAACCTCACACTCATTTCCCCAAGTCCTCATGTCTAGACTCAAGCCATGAAGCCAAGCCTCACTTCCTCAGATGCAGGCACCGCAGTGGCTGAAGCCTAGGATCAGTGCACATGCTGCCAGCTGCTGTCCATGTCCACCTCTTTGAGCCAGCTGCACTGCAGAAGAGGAGATGTAGTGCTGCCATTATTCCAATAAGGGCACACATAGGAGACAGAGGACAGCACTGGTCAGGAGCACAGAATTTGTGACTTTTTTCTTTTTTTTTTTTTTTTTTTTTTTTTTGGTTTTTCAAGACAGGGTTTCTCTTTAGCCCTGGCTGTCCTGGAACTCACTTTGTAGACCAGGCTGGCCTCGAACTCAGAAATCCACCTGCCTCTGCCTCCCGAGTGCTGGGATTAAAGGCGTGCGCCACCACGCCCGGCTTTGACTTTTTTCTATAATCAATACCTCCCTACAGATAGAAGAATCAGGTTGTACAAGTTAAAAAAACAAAACAAAACAAAACACCCACTGACTTTCTGCAAAGATTAACTTCAGCTGTAGATAGACCAATTTAGAACTCTTAGTGATTTTTAAAAATTACTGAGATATATTAACTGGCTACAGTCTTAATTTGGTTTGACTACTCAAAAACTGAGTAATTTATTTCAAACCTTACATGATGATAAAGAATTGAATAGTTCAAGAAGATTATCAACTGAAGCTGAAAATGAATTGTTTTTTGTTTTTTGTTTTGTTTTTGTTTTTTTTTTTGTTTTTTTGAGACAGGGTTTCTCTGTAGCCCTGGCTGTCCTGGAACTCACTTTGTAGACCAAGCTGGCCTCGAACTCAGAAATCCACCTGCCTCTGCCTCCCGAGTGCTGGGATTAAAGGCGTGTGCCACCATGCCCGGCTCATGAATTGGTTTTGGTAGAAAAAAAAAAACATTAAACTACAAAATGACCATATAGATCCAAAGATGGCCTGTATTTTAATTATCTTGCCTTCTGCTATGGAGAGCTTTTGGCACCACTTATAGAAATTTGGCAAGTATTTGTCACTGAGCTCAAGGAAGTAGGTTTAGAAAAGAATATTCACATTTAGCCGGGTGTGGTGGCGCACGTCTTTAATCCCAGAACTTGGGAGGCAGAGGCAGGCAGATTTCTGAGTTCGAGGCCAGCCTGGGCTACAAAGTGAGTTCCAGGACAGCCAGGGCTATACAGGGGAAAAAAAAAAAAGAATATTCACATTTGGGCTGATGCAAGGATCAAGGTAAACACAGCCAAGGGATGTGTGACTTCCCTTTTGTCTTGGTGACCCTGATCAGCCCCAGACCCAGTGACTCGGGGACTTTGCTCTCTGCTTTGTTTGATTACTGCCTGGTGTGAGCTCTTTGTTCACTGCCTTGTTTAATCATGTTGTCTCTGATCTAAGAACTGGCCCTAGTCTCTGCTAGTACCTAGAATGGTATAAAAGCTGGCTGGGAAAAATTAAAGGGGCTTCAGCCTCAGAACTGGCTGCAGGCATGTTATAATGTTGTCTAATTGTCTTTTTCTTTTCAATCCTCACTACTGCCCTGGAGACTCTGTTGACTGACTGAGCTGACTTGGTCATTCTACTTATTCTCCCACAGGAATTCTTATGCAGAGGGAAGATCATATCTTAGAATGGATATTTTTAACACACAGAGTAAAAAAAATTAAAGACCTACATAGAAAAGTTTTCTGAACTAAAGGGAAAAATGAGACTTCATCAATAAGCTGGAATTGATCTATCTGAGTCTGTGGTTCCATTTACTAGTGCTGAGATTACCTCGTTATGGACACAAGATGAACATTGAGAAAGGGCTTGCAGTAATTTTTTTTTTTTTTGGAGAAATTAACAACAGATATCCAAAGCAAACTACTTCAGCTTATAAAAGAACTAATTGGATTTAGTTAAAAAGGGACACCAATTTTCAGAGTCCCTACATTTTATACTGATGCAAATAAATCAGGAAAGGCAGCATATAAGTCAAAATATAAGTAAGGTAGAGTTGAGAGTCCTTATGATTCAGTTTAAAAATCAGAATTATATGCAATTCTTATGGTGTTATTAGATTTTCAAGAATCTCTTAATATAGTGACTGACTCTCAATTTGCAGAAAGAGTTGTTTTGCATCTAGAAACTGCAGAACTTATTCAGGATGTTTCCAAATTCACTTCACTGTTTATTCAACTACAATAAGTAAACAAAAAATAGAAATCATCCATTGTGTATAACACACATCAGCTCCCATGCTGTCTGCCAGGCCCTCGAGCACAAGGTAATGATGAAATTGATCAGCTATTGATAGAAAATGTGCTAAAAGAATCAGAAATTTATAAAATCCACCATGTTGACAGCAAAGGTGTAAAGAAAGAATTTATAAAGCACTTGGCAACAAGCTAAGGAGATTATAAAGAAATTTCCTACTTGTTTATATATATAAAATCAAACTTCATTACCTGCAGGAAGGAACCCTACAGGTAACCATATAAATAAAATTTGGCAAAGAGATGTATTCCATTTTTACAGACTTTGCTAAACTGAAATATATGCACCATATTTTGGAGACATATTCAGGATTTCAATAGGGCAGATTCTGTAATTACACATTTATTAGAAGTTATGGCCATTATGGGAATATCTGTGCAAATTAAGAATGACAATGCTCCAGCATACGTCTCTAATAAAATGAAGACATTTTTTAGTATTATAATGTAAAACATACAACAGATATACCACACAGTCCCACGGGACAAGAAATTGTGAAAAGAGTCAACTGTACTTTTAAAAAGTGCTTAACAAACAGAAAGGACCACCCCAGAGATAGAACACATGTTTTATTAACTTTGAATTTTAAAAATGCCAATGAACAACAACAACGCAAAATCCAAAAACTACAGCTGCTGAGAGACATTGTGATATAGAAAAAAATAAACCAACCTGATTATTTTAAAAGATGACCTAAGGTCAGAATGGAAAACAGGGAATGTGTTGTGCTAGGAGAGAGGTTTTGTCTATGTTTCCACAAGAAAGAAGAGACTATCTGTTCCTTCCAATTCTTTAAAATCAGAGAGGATAGGGGGAGACCTCCTGAAGATCTTGGCTGTAGACAGAAAGAAGGAAATAAAAAAGACCAAACAGGACAGGTAACATGATTTGCTGATCCCTCCATATAGAAACAGCTTTGAAACTGGCTGAGACATAAAAATGTCTCCACCCAAAACTTTAGCTTGCATACCTAACAATTTTTTTTCGGCTATAAAGTCCTCAGGACTTATCATACCATCCTTTCATATGGCATGAATAGAAATTTATATTCCAGTTTGATTATATGATCCACACTAACTTATAAAAATAATAGATCTCTTTCACCTACTCAAACAAGTAGCCAAAAAGAAATCACCTTTATCTGATCTGTGTACCTTGCACATTCCATACACACACACACACACACACACACACACACACATATATATATATATATATATATATATATATATATATATATGTAAAACTGTATATTCTGTGTAAAAGCTTGTATCACAGAAAATAACAAACAGAAAAGCAGACTTGACAACATCCATCCTTGGGGGTGTTGAGATGCCTGATCCTACCTCAGACTACCTCAATGATGTCTCCTCAAAAGATCAGCCTTCAAAGCAGCTTCAAAGAAAGCTGATGACACCAAATGACCTCAATTTATCCAGCCATACAGACTGATCTAGTTAGTACTGAATTCTCTCAGTGTCCAGAAACTGGACAACAAATTCAACAGCTAGCTTTCTTAAGAGTAGCCATTTTCCAATTCTCCTTGCCATCCCCAAAAATAAATACTTCACCCCAAATTAGCAAGAAGCAATTTTAAGAGAACTATGCCCCATTCCCAAGAGGGGAAGTAAATGATTTTTGGTTGTTCATTGGGAGTTGGGTGTTTGTTGTCATTTAAAATGGGATAGTTGTAAGTACTTATGATCTTGGACAGGGAGGAAACAAAATAGGTTAGATTTGGGGATTTCTTTTTCTCTTGCTTTCTCTTTCCTCTACCTTTCTTTCTCTCCTCTCTAGTATTAGGTTAAAAGCATTATAGAAATATCATATAGAAATAACAAAATAAAAGGGTAGATGAATAAACCCTACTCTTAAACCAAAGAATATATATTTTTAATTAATTAATTAATTTTATGTATATGAGTACACTGTCGCTGTTCAGATGGTTGTGAGCCACCATGTGGTTGCTGGAATTTGAACTCAGGACCTTCGGAAGAGCAGCCAGTGCTCTTAACCACTGAACCATCTCTCCAGCCCAAAGAATATTTTATAGTCAATAATGACACATTGGTATAGACCTTTGTATATTGTTACATATTAAAATTATATTTTGTTATATTGGTATAGATCTTTGAGTATTGCTGCAAATTTGAGGTTATACTTTCTTACATTGGTACAGATCTTCATATAGTGATACAAAGTTTGAGATTATTTTTGTTACCACATGCTCTTTATTATGTTTCAACTCTTGTATAACGTAATGGATCTGAGTAATTCATTTGTAGGTATAATGTAAAGTTCTCATTTCTTTTAAGATTGCCATTACAAACTGTTTAGTATAATTAAGAAATACAAGTTGATAGACATTCAAACTCATGGTCATATTAGATCCGAGACTAGTATATTACAATAAAAATGCTTCCTAGGTTGAATAGATAGTAAATAGCTAAAAACAAGCTTGCCTATTTACTCATATTTTTTGTTGTGAGCCTAGGCTTTAATGGCTGGGCCATCTCTCCAGCCCAAGCTTGCCTATTTAGATATGCTATGATTAGATAGATGGTCTTCAAAAGCCTCTGAAACTTACAGATTACAGCATTTAAGGATGATGTTATTAACTTAAGGCCCTTTTTACATTGAGACACGTTAGTACCTGGCAACGCTCCATTTTACTTGAAACAAGATATAAGCATCAAAGAACCTCCATATGGAGTTGCTTCATTGGTGGCAAGCTGCCACTGCTCTAAAACTGTCACGACAGACAAAATACTGTCCAAAATGGACAAATATGACACAAAATAGTTGACTGATGAACTCTGCTAAGACAGGGTAAGAAGCTCTTCATAAATCTTGCTTCACAAAATGTCTGTCAGACAGCCAGAAGGCTGAAGATAGATGCTCCAATGTTTTAGGGACATCTCTGGGGTACTGTTCAGGCAGCCAGCTATCTCTGTTATTTTTACAATTTTGGAAGCTGCCTTACTGCATATTCATGTAATATTTGTTCCTTCTCAAGTCTCTGATGGGATGAAAGACTAGATAATTATAGTCTCACAATTAAGCTTAAGTTATTTAGGTCTAGAAGAAGTTTTTAGGTCTAAGATGTTTTTTTTTTTTTTTGGTTTTTCGAGACAGGGTTTCTCTGTGTAGCCCTGGCTGTCCTGGAACTCACTTTGTAGACCAGGCTGGCCTCGAACTCAGAAATCTGCCTGCCTCTGCCTCCCGAGTGCTGGGATTAAAGGCATGCGCCACCACGCCCGGCCCGGTCTAAGATGTTTTGGGTTACTAATGCAAGTTATGATTAAAAAAAAAACGATTTAGATGGGCTGGTGAGATGGCTCAGCGGTCAAGAGCACCAACTGCTCTTCTAAAGGTCCTGAGTTCAAATCCCAGCAACCACATGGTGGCTCACAACTATCCGTAATGAAATCTGATACCCTCTTCTGGAGTGTCTGAAGACAGCTACAGTGTACTTACATATAATAAATAAACCTTTAAAAAATGATTTAGACTCAGGACTCTAACCTCATCAAGAGAGGATAGATAATAGAATACTTTATCCAAATTTGCCAAATAAAAACACATTAGACATGAATGTAACTCCTACTTAGGTTTTTATAATTGTTTCATTTTGTTCATACTGTATGTCATTTATTATTGTAAGACAAAGAGCCTTTTTATTTAGACAAAAAGGGAGAAATGTTGGGGGTTGGTCTGGTGCTGCTTGTATTCATATACTAAATTCTGAACCCCAAGATCTGGTTGTCCCAAGATGAGAAAATTTTCATTATACCAACCATTTCTGTGCAAAACTTACTCCGCAATTTAAAACTATGGTTAAATAATACTGGCAACAACCAATTTCTGGGGAGAATAGAGAGAATAGAATTTGAATTACCAGGCTTGGGGTCATAGGTAATGTGATGGTTTGCATATGCTCGTCCCGGGGAGTGGCACTATTAGAAGGTGTGGCCTTGTTAGAGGAAGTGTGTCACTGTGGGGGTGGGCTTGGAGACCTTCCTCCTAGCTGCCTGAGGGTGCCCACTCTGTTCCTGGCTTCCTTCGGATGAAGATGTAAAACCCTCAGGTCCTCTTACACCATGCCTACCTGAATGCTGCCATGTTCCTGCCTTGATGACAATGAACTGAACCACTGAACCTGTAAGCCAGCGCCAATTAAATATTGTCATTTATAAGATTTGCCTTGGTAATGGTGTCTGTTTACAGCAGTAAAACCCTAGCTAGGACACAGGTAAGAACCACAAGGGAGAAAGAGAGAGGAAAGAGAGAGAAAGATCATGGAGAGATCCAAGAAGATGGAGAGATCAGAAGGTCTCTATTAGTCATGATGGACCAGCAGCATGTGCCTAAGTAAAATGCTCCCCACACCCCAAACCCCACCCCTGCCACAAGACACCATTTCTGTTTCTGGTGGAACAGAAATAAGCCATGAAGATTCAAACAGCAAGTATTTGGGGAGCACAGTTGAGGAAGTAGCCAGTCTAGGGTTAGAGAATTGATTATGGGTAATCAATTCTCCAGTAATCATACAAAGCCTAATAAATATATCATAGTTTGAGTCTCATTCATTCGAAGCTAGACAGGGATAAGCATAATCCATATTAATTTACAGCTGACCATTAAATGTTTAATGCTATTTTCCAGGAACTGTCTGATTATAAACCCACAGCATGTACTGTTCTCATGATCTTAAAAATAACTACAAAAGTCTACTTCTTGTAATCACCTGCTCACTTGCTATATAAAAAGATTTTCCAGCTTTTAGTCTAGGCTGCTTCTCTCCTACTTGTAGAAGACTGGAAGTTTGGCCCAGACATAAAATAATTTTACCTTGCAACATTTTAATGGTTATTTCTGGGTTTTGATACCATAACAATGTAAGCCAAACTTTTTTCACCCCAGTTGCCTTTGGCCATGGTCTTTATCACAACAATAGAAACCTAACCAGGTCAGGCACGAATAATACTAAATGGTATGATTTACAATAATGACATAAAACCTATAGATATGTATATGCATATTCTATATAGCAAAACATTCCAAGATCAGAAGTGACAGCAGATTCAAAGAGAAGTAGAAACCCTTTTATTAGGAGGTCTTATTTTGCATGTCTGGGTCTAAGTCAGATAAGGAAACAAAAATAAAAGACAAGGTTAGGGATTGTAGAGTAGGAAGGGGTTAGGGAAGTATAGATAACATAGGTGAAACTGGGTAATACTTCATGTCTCCTTGAAATAAGATTCCAACAGCTGAAAGTTTTAAATGTGGAACAAATTGCTTCTATGACATTGGCGTAATGCCTTAGTTATATCTTTATAAAATGCAAAAAGAGGGTTCATCCTCCTCTGCTTGTTATAAAATGCATTAATTATTTTGAGGGCTTTGCCAAATTCTTTCAATTCAGTTGCTTTGATTGGTGAATAACACAGGAATTTTTTGTTTGTTTGTTTCTTGTTTTTTTGCACATATCCCTGGAACTAAATGTCATTTGGCTTCTCTGCTTGTAACTATTCTTTTCATCTTCTTGTAGATGTTCTTTGAAGACAGTCTTAATCTATATGTATGTGTGTGCATGTATACATATACTTAGAAATATACATATATATTATGTATTACATAGTACACAATATACATATACATTATATACATATACACAGGAATACATATATATTATATATTACACATACATATACAATATATACATATACATATACACATACAAATACACATACATATACATATGCATACACATCTAGTTTGCTTATACTTGTTTATTTATTCGAGGCAGGGTTTCCCTGTGTAACTCTAGCCATCATGGAACTTGTTCTGTCCACCAGGCTTTTCTTGAAGTTAGTGATCTGCTGAATGCTGGGATTTAAAGGAACGTGCCACCATGCTTGGAACTATCTTACTTAATTTAAAGGTAGGGTACCCTGGTTTTAACTCAATAATATCCTGCCTCGGACTCCTGAGTGCTGGGATTATACATGTTGTCTTAGTTTGGGTTGTATTGCTGTTAAGAGACACTATGACTGCAGCAAATCTTACAAAGGAAAACATTTCATTGAGGTTGGCTTACAGTTTCAGAGGTTTAGTCCATTATCATCATGGTGGGAAGCATGGCAGTGTGCATGCAGACATGGTGCTGGAGGAGCCAAGAATTCTACATCTTGATCTTTAGGCAGCAAAAGAGACTGTGTGCTACACTGGCATAGCTTGTGTATATGAGACTTTCAAGCCTACCTCCACAGTGACACACAGGTCACCCTCCTAAGAGTATCACTCCCTAGGAGCCAAACATTCAAGTGCTTGAGCCACACCTATACAAACCATCCATCACAGATGGGTGATAGCTCATCTTTCTCAAGACCTTGATTTTATACATTCTATAACGTCTGTGGTTCTTGTTCCTCACAAGACAGTGTAGAACTGTAATTTTTTTTTTTTTTTTTTGGTTTTTCAAGACAGGGTTTCTCTGTATAGCCCTGACTGTCCTGGAATGCTGTAGACCAGGCTGGCCTCGAACTCAGAAATCTGCCTGCCTCTGCCCCCCCCCCCACCGAGTGCTGGGATTAAAGGCATGTGCCACCACACCCGGCTTGAACTGCAATTCTTACAGCAATAACCTTTGCATTGGAAATATCTGTTTTATATCTTTCTGCTTTGCTTCCAAAGCTTTCTATGTGGTCAAGACCTCCTATTCTCAGTGTCAAAGCATGCTGTCATCTTCTCAAACACATTTTAAAAGGTAGTTAAACTTAACATACATAGAACAAGCAATAAAACCTGTTACTATTGGCATCTGGCCAAAATTTATTATAAATATCCATTGGGTATTTCAAAATGCAAAAGAAGAAAATTGTGACTTAGAATCTTGGGCTGAGGATCAATCCTTGTTTGCATATACTAGACAGAAAGACCAACTTGCATAAGTTGTCCTCTGACATCCATATACCCCCCCAGTAACATGCACATAACACTTGCATGTCTCACACAATAGCTACTTCTGTGGGACATATACACATATAGAGGCACACATGAAAAGTAAATAAAATATAATAAATAAGTAAAATCTACCAAGGGACCACTGACTTGTATTGAAATGCATTTATTCTGGTGAATCCTGAAAAGCTTTATAAGAGGAGACCAATTCAGAGCCTGGTGTGGTGTTGCACGCCTTTAATCCCAGCACTCGGGAGGCAGAGGCAGGCGGATTTCTGAGTTCGAGGACAGCCTGGTCTACAAAGTGAGTTCCAGGACAGCCAGAGCTATACAGAGAAACCCTGTCTCGAAAAAAAAAAAAAAAAAAAAAGGAGACCAATTCTTTGCTGAGTAGGATGTACAGATGCTCTGGCATCCCTGACTCTGCCCATCAAATGCTCCTGTCATACCCCTCCAGCACTGTGAGAGTTGGTAATGTTAGCCCTACACATTTCTCAACACACATGTTAGAATAAGACATTTGCCCTTTGACCCTGGACTCTCTCTGTACAGTTGCCAATTGGACCAGTCTAAATCTCAGATTATAAGTTCTGATGCAATATTCACAAGGCTTTTCAAGTTTCCTATGTTTTCACTTGGGATTTATCAACAAAAACCTGGCACAGCTATATTACACTGGAAAGTCAACAGATTATATTCTTCTTATCCCTGTTCTACACAACTTGTCTCCCTTTTGTCTTCTCCTACAAGAACAATCTATCTTAGCTGGGAGGTGGTGACTCAGGTCTTTAAACTCAGCACTCAGGAGGCAAAGGAAGTCAGATCTCTGTGTGTTCGAGGTCAACCTAGTCTACAGAGCTAGTTTCAGACATTCAAGACTACACAGAAAACACATGTCTAAAAACAAAACAAAACAAAACAAAAAACAAAAGCAAAAATAAATGAATAAAAACAATATACTTGAAGAAACTTTATTAGCACCACTGTATCTGAAGGATTTTGGAGCATTTGGTAAGGAAGAAAGGCCTGTTTTTGTTTTTCATGCTATAACGTTCATGATTAATAAATACCCTAAGTGGAGTAAACTGCAGGGAGCCATGTGCCCAGAGAACAACTTCAGATGAAAGAAATGAGAGTGTTGCCCATTGTTAAGAAAACAACAGAAGGAAATACTGGTTATTTTTGAACATGGCTCCAAGTACTTCCTTCCTTTCCTACAACATTGTACAAAGCTGTATGATAGGCCCAATAACTTTCAAAGCTCTACACTCACCGACAAGTTGGTCAACTGTATCTTATTTGTCTAAATCAGTGAATATGATCTTGAGATGTAAACATAACTTTTATTGTCACTTAGAAGACTTACTGATGAATAAGCTCACCCTTTCTAGTTCTTTCTGAACTCTGGCTGGATGGTTCAACTCAGCTGTTCTGGCTCAAACTCCTTTCCAAGCTGACTGATGTAAACTGGCTTCTCTTATCATCTCACTGAATTGCTCTACTTGGCCTCAAACTAACTCTGGCAATTTGTTCTAATCTTTGGCTCTTTCTTATTCTCTGGCTTTAACTGCCTCTGCTGGCCTCCACTGAACTACACAAACTCATGAATGAACTCAACTTCATTGCATTGCTTCCTGAACTGACTGAACAGAACTTGACCATATTCTACCCTGAACTGCACAAAACTAACTCAACTCCACTGACTGCACTAAACTCAACTGACTCCCAACTGGCTGACTCTCTCTTCACATGCTGCTCTTAAGTAGCCTGTCTTTTCTATGTTGTTCTTGTAAAAGTTGGTTGTATCTTATCTCTGACTCATTCTGTCAAATCTTTCTCTGATCAATCACTTTGTCTGCCCCTCAATTAGATGTCATTTTCAAAAATGCCTGCTTCCTTCTACAAACTAACCTTTAGGGATTAAAGGTATGTGGTAAGAACATGTCTGTATTCCAGCCAGATCATACTGTAATCCAGCGCATATCTGCATTTGGAATGTATCATATAGACCTAGAAAGTCTTTGGATATGATCCCTGTCAAAGCAGCCACATTGCTATATTAAAAAGCTAGATAGTAATATAATAAATTGTATATATATATATATATATATATATATATATATATATATGCTCCTAGCAGTAAGTTCCTAGGCTTACACCCTCACTTTCTTCTTTCCTTTTTCTCATTATTATTATTATTATTGTTGTTGTTATTTTAAATTTTAGCTGCTGATTGTGGAACACACCTTTAATTCTAACACTGAGAAGCAGAGTCAGGCAGATCTCTATGAGTTCAAGGCCAGCCTGTTCTACAGAGTGAGTTCCAGGGTGGCAAGGGCTACACAGAGAAACCCTGTCTCAAAACAATTCTTTTTATTAATATATGTGTATGTATGTGTACCTGCTTTTTTGGATGTGTACCATGTATATGCAGAAGCCTGTGGAGTCCATAAAAGGGCATTAGAATTTATGGAACAGGACTTATAAGTTGTGAAATGCCTAATGTGGGTGATAGGTATTGAACCCAAGTCCTATGAAAGAATAATAAGTACTCTTGACCACTGAGATCTCTCCAGCTCTTCCCTTTTCTTTCCCCTCCCTCCTTTTCACCCATCTTTTCCTCCTTCTCTTCTTCCTCTTCCTCCTCCTCTTCCTCCTCCTCCTCTTTCACTTATTTTGGTGCCAATGATTAAATCCAGGAACCCCTCCATGTGAACACCTGGGATGCTTTTTTAAAAATAAGTATATCTGTTCTTTCTTTCTTTCTTTCTTTCTTTCTTTCTTTCTTTCTTTCTTTCTTTCTTTCTCTTCTCTCTCTCTCTCTCTCTCTCTCTCTCTCTCTCTCTCTGTGTCTGTCTCTGTCTGTGCATACATGGTGCATATGTGGAGGTTAGAGGACAACTTTTGGAAGTCAGTTCTCTTCTACCATGTGGTTTCCAAGGATTGAACTCATGTTGGAAGGGTTGGCAGAAAGAGCTTTAATCTGATGAATCCTATCATTGGCCCTACATCAGTAATTTTTGAGAATATAAATTGCTCTAAGCTGGGCATGGTAGCACAGGCCTGAAATCCATCCACTTAGAAAGGAAGATAACAACTTAGAAAGAAAGATAACAAGTACAAGCCTGTCTGTGCCAACTAAGTGAGATTCTCTCTCAAAAAAAACAAAAAAACAAAAAAACAAAAAAACAAAAAAACCAACCAGCTTGAGAAGTATGCCCGGCGTGGCAGTCACATGTCTGTAATCTCATTACTCCAAAGACAGGCAGTATTATAAGTTCTAGGCCCACCTGCAAAATTCTGACTCAAAGCTGAACCCAACTCAACACAACCCAACCCAAACAACAACGTACCAAGGGCACTTGGGTTGTGACCCAGTGGCAGAACACTTGCTTAAGCATCCCCAAGGCCCTGGGCTCAGTCTTCTACAACACACACACAAGTTTGTGAAGCAATGTCTACTAATACAACCTATCTGAGCTTGGGAGGCCTGAAGAGCTCATATGTGAATGTGATTATTAAAAGTGACTTAGAAATGAGTGTAAGACACTGTTTTGATCATAGGAGGAACAAATCAAGGAATAATAAGAGGACATTTCTCCATCTCCAACCTAACCAGATGCTTGGTTAATTATAGGTTTATTCACTGGGGGGTAAGTTTATATGACAATAAATGAGACTCTGCCACCAAAAATAAAAAGAATATACCATGTCCTCATTCTGAAACATACTGAGTAGCACTGGGCTTTCTTTTTCATGGCTACTGTTAATGGTCTAGTCTCTCATCTATGAAATGCGATGTGTGAGAAATTACAAGGTAGAAGTATCAACTGATGTAATAGTAATGTAGCCATTAAAACACAAGAAAGTTGATGCCTGCTGTTTCCATCAATTATGTAAATATAGAGGAGTATTATAACTTGGCAGATGTTGTGTGTGTGTGTGTGTGTGTGTATGTGTGTGTGTGTGTGTGTGTGTGTGTTAAGATTTATTGTATTTGTGTGTGGATGGGAGCAGAAGCATACAGGCATTGAGGGAGTGGAAGGATCTTTGGGATGTGACAGGACCAGAGATCTGACCAGCCAGAGCAGAAAATCAAAAAAGAGCAGTACAATCCTCAAAGGACGGTTTCAAATGTGGGGAGGGGCTCTCCCCACATTTTTATGATTCCACAAGAGAGTCCTGGCTCCTTACCCACCCCACTAAAGCTATTCTAATATGTTATTTTTCAACAATTTTAAAAGTACCTGCCCAAACCGGGCGGTGGTGGCACACGCCTTTAATCCCAGCACTTGGGAGGCAGAAGCAGGCAGATTTCTGAGTTTGAGGCCAGCCTGATCTACAGAGTGAGTTCCAGGACAGCCAGGGCTACAAAGAGAAACCCTGTCTTGGGAAAAAAAAAAAGTATCTGCCCAGACCTTGTTGAGGGCTCAGGAACCAATCCTGACACCACGGTGGGAAGTGTCCATGAGAGCTGCCCATCGGCTGGGAACTGGCTTTCTGCAGCCTGCTGGAAGTTAGCCCCAGGCCAAGGGCTGGCTGCCTGAAGGAACTGGGATACAAAATTCTGTTTGCTTCTCAGTTTGGGACAGTGCTGAAAGACTATCCTAATTCGAGAACCCACCATGAGCCGGAGGCCTGAGCTGCAATGCTATCCACAGACATCTGCTTCTCTCCCAAACAAGGTTTCCTCTCTTGCTTCTGTGTGTCCTGAAGCCACTTGGCAATAAACCCCCTCACGTAGTTTTTTTTTTTTTTTTGTCTCAGAGATTTTTTTTCTACAACTTTCACCTGCAATGTTTGGTATAAATAAATAAATAAATAGGCCCCTCCTACTTTTCTTCCCTTGTGCCCCCATCCCCCAGTTTCTTCCTAGTGTCAATCATATTTATCAGCTTGTGATATGCCCTTACCACACAGGTATAAACAGAGAAATATATCCCATCTCTCTTAATTTTTACCCAAATGATAGTTTAGTCTACACACTACTCTGCCCTATGCTTTTTTTTTGCCCCTTTGAATCATATATATTTATCTCTTAATAATATATCTTGCAAAGCTGTCTTATTATTTTTAATGAATGTTTATAGTGGTTAGATCATGCTTTATCTAACTATCACTCTATTATTATTGAATATATATATATATATATATATATATATATATATATATATATATATATATATATGCTGTTTCCATCCTGTGTGTATTATTTGTCTTCTTAGACATATGTGATTATATCTCCAGAGTACAGATCTAGAAGTTGAATTGTGAATTGCCCGTGTTTGTACTGTTATAATGATAGAGAGACTGGGAGGTGGGGTGTGCCTAGAATGCAGACTAGCCCCAGGTTCAATTTCTAGAGCCCAAAACAGTAATAATGACGATGACAGATGCTGCCAAATTACTCTCCATAGAAGCTGAAAAATGAGAATACCTCAGCCAACGCCCTGAGTGACTAACGTCTTTGATCTTTATCAGTCTGATGAGGAAGAAGCTGCCTCAACATAGCTTTATCTCACCATTGGGGCAACACCGAGATGCCTTATGTTTAAAAAGCATCATAATCATTTTGTGTACATGTATGCATGTGTGAACTGTCTTTTCAAATCCATTGCCTGTGTTTACAATTGAGTGGTTGCTATTGTTTATAGCAACTATTTTATTAGAATTATATATTATAAACTATAATGCTTTTAAAAGTTTATAGAGAGTTCGGCTATGATTTATAGTTTACATATTATGCAATATTCTACTGAGAGGCTCACCCAGTGTTGCCCAGACTATCTTAAACTCATGATCCCTGTCCCACCTCTTGAGCCCCTGGGGTTACAAAGCATGTACCACTCCACCTGGCAATTTCCCCTCTGAGATGAGGACTCACTGTGTGGCTCATATTGGCCTCGAACACCTGATTCTTCTAATTCAGCCGCAAGTTGTTGGAACTACAAATGTGAGAACCCTCAGCAAGCTTGTCGTACTAATGTATAAGGTGCAACTTCTCAATCCTCTGGTTGCTGGGATTTGAGCTATAACAGTACAGAAGCAAGAAGCATTGAGATAACTTTCAAGATGTACTGGAAAGGACGATGCTAACTAAAACCTTGGGTAAGATTAGAAAACTGTCCTAGCACTGGGAACCTAACTTACTCCTGTCCCCTTCCATCCCATCTTCTAGAAGCTCCTTCTCTCCTATCTTGCTATATCTCTTCCATTTGCTAAAGAATAACCTCTACCCTTTGCAATCCCTGCTCCAGCCCTCACAACCTATACTCAGTGCATAAGAGAGGGTTTATTGTTTTGTTTTGTTTTGTTTTTGCTTGGGATTGAACCCAAGACCTGTGCACACCAACCGTGTGCTGTACCACTAAGCAAGGCCTGCTGCACAGCTCTACCTTTAAAATATATGTGTAACTGGATTTGTTCATGGTATCCTATTGCATGGCTTTTCCCAGGGATACACAAGGGAGCCTAGTACCTGCACATAGGACCCCAACAAGAGATCATTGAATATGGCAGTTTCCCTCATAGTTCCCCAGCTTCAACCCTGACTTGCAGCGTCAGGTCCAGGCAGAGAGTCCTCTTGATAAAGGATTCAGGTCACCCCACTCCTCTACTAAATATTCTGGCTTACAGCAAAAGTTCAAGTCCTCACAGTGCCTTTCGGTCTATGCCCCTCCAAATGCGTTCTTCACCATACACTCTCTGCCTCACTCTGGTCCCCTTGTTATTTGATGTTTGAATATAGCAAACTCCTCTTTCTGGGACTTTGTGAGATACTTCCTGGAATGCTCATTCCTGAATGACAAAATCTCTTGTTTCCTCCGTGCTGGGTATTGTTCAAAGGCCACCCTTTAATTTAAATGCTCTGTAATCATTCTTCTTTCTGTTTCTCTCCCAGCCCCAACTGGGTCTGGCACTCCTGTTTCCTTTCCCATCATAATTTGTTGTTGTTGTTTGATTGTTTTGTTTTTTTTTGAATCAAGGTCTCACGTAACCCGAGCTGGCCTCCAAAACACAGGCATGTTTTGTTTCCCAAGTGCTGGAATTATAGGCATGTCCTGATATGCCCATTTTATCCACTCTATATTCCTTCCTTCCTTCATTCCTTCCTTCCTTCCTTCCTTCCTTCCTTCCTTCCTTCCTTCCTTCCTTCCTAAAGATTTATTTATTTATTATATGTAAGTATACTGTATCTGTCTTCAGACACTCCAGAAGAGGGCGTTAGATCTCATTACAGATGGTTGTGAGCCACCATGTGGTTGCTGGAATTTGATCTCAGGACCTTTGGAAGAGCAGGTGCTCTTACCTTACCCGCTGAGCCATCTCTCCAACCCCACTCTATACTTCTTATCCAAACCTAAGGCAACGGAAAGCCTTGCTTCACACACAAAAACAAACCTGTGATTCACAGAAGCAGATTATCTGTGCCGTTGCGTGGAAAGTTCTCTTTACTAATTGTATGCTTTCTAAAGGAGTTTCTTTAGTTTGACCATTTTCTTTTTTTAGCAAGTGATTACTGATAAATGTAAATCCAACTTTATAGGGACACAGCCACGTCTGCTTGTTTATAAAGGAAATAAACCTTCACTCATCTTATAACTTAATGCTGGCTCCATCCTCAACCCAGACTGTATGTTGGTGACATGACCCTGGCCTGGTGCCTTGGTTGACTTTGGAGTTGCCAAACAGCCATTTCCCATTGGGCTTTCTTGGCTCTCTTTAAGACTTCTCTGAAGCATAAATCATTCCCAATTACTTCTTTATATTGGACAGAATAGTGAAACGTCCAGTCAGCTTACCTCTGGCGGCAAAAGCCAAGATCTTGGTATCTTTGTCTCAGCTCCTAATTCTAAAGTCCAATAATAAAGATACTGAGTGACCAAATAGCTTGTGTATTACAGAGTAAGTTGGTGCATCATTTAGCGTGCTCAAGCTGTAGAAACCGCTTGCAGTTCCTTGGGACAGATTGATTCCAATAGAACACAGAATCATGAAATGCAGGCGAGGGATGGGGAGATGGCTTGGTGGATCAAAGCACTGGGTGTGCAAGCCTCATGGCCTGAGTTTGACTCCTGAACCTGTAAAAAGCCAGAGCCAGGGCTGGAGAGATGGCTCAGTGGTTCAGAGCACTGACTGCTCTTCCAGAGGTCCTGAGTTCAATTCCCAGCAACCACATGGTGGCTCACAACCATCTGCAATGGGATCTGATGCCCTCTTCTGGTGTGTCTGAAGACAGTGACAGTGTACTCTTACACATGAAATAAATCTTTTATAAAAGAAGCTAGGTGTAGTAGTGTACACTTACAATCCTACAGTGAGGGAGAGGCAGAGTCAAGAAAACTGGCCAGAAGCTCATGGGCCAGCTAGCATATAACAAAGCCACAGAAACGAGAGACTGGGCCTCAACAAGGCTCAAGCAAAACTGACTCCTAAGGCTGACCTTGAACCTACACACACACAAAATACAATTTAAACACACACACACACACACACACACACACACACAGGTTCCTTGAAGTCATGGGTCAACTGATGAAACTGAGGCTAAGCAAGGTATATTTTTTAAAATAAATAAAATAAAAACATTTTTAAAAATATTTATTTTGTGTATATGGGTATTTTGTCTGGATGTATGTCTTCACCAGAAGAATGCATGGGATCCTGTGGTACTACAGTTATGGATGGCTGTGAGCCACCAGGAGGCAGTTTGGAGTTGAAATCTGTAGCTTTGGAAAAGAGCCAGTGCTCTTCACCGCTGAGCCATCTCTCTAACCCAAAAATAAACTTATCGAAACCAGGGCCTGGCAAGATTGCTTAGGGGTTAAGAGCACAAGCTGCTTTTCCAGAAGACCTGAGTTCGATTCCCAGCAACCACATGCTGGCTCACAACAACTATCTGTATCTTCAGTTCCAGGGGATTCAATGTCCTCTTCTGGCCTCTGAAAACACCTGACACATACTTGGTGAATATGCACACATGCCAACAAAATTATCATTTTTTAAATTATTTAAACCAGACCCTATAGCAGGCTGATAGAGAAACTAAGTTTGGAGTCCAGTTCCTCTGATTCAGTGGCCTTTGGCCTCTACTGTGTTTACTAGAGAAGAATAAAGAGACTAGCAATGTAACTCTCAGGTGAAATAATTTCTACGTGTCATAGTTAGGGTTTTACTGCTTTGAACAGACACCACAACCAAGACAAGTCTTATATAGACAACATTTAATTGGGGCTGGCTTACAGGTTCAGAGGTTCAGTCCATTATCATCAAGGCAGGAGCATGGCAGCATCTGGGCTGGTATGGTGCAGGCAAAGCTGAGAATTCAACATCTTCATCTGAAGGCTGCTTGTGGAAGACTGACTTCCAGGAAGCTAACGTAGGGGTCTTAAGCCCACACCCACAGTGACACACCTATTCCTACAAGGCCACACCTCCTAATAGTGCCACCCCGTGGGCCAGGCATATATAAACCATCACACTATGCCAGTCAGTGACTTCTCTGAGGGAGTGTAGCAGAGATTCTCTAACAGAAGGGATCCATGAGAATCAAGCTGACTCTCTAGAACAACAGCAATCCCATTAGAGTTCAGAGGTCAGAGTGGGACCTGTTTCCGTGACGACTCCTGATCTGGTGGCTAAACACAACTGATGGTTAGTTATTACTCTGTTACCAGCATGGATGCTCCTGGCTTATGGCAGCCTTCTGCTTAATGATTCAGGAACGGGGATCTCCCTTTTCCCAGCTTCCATAGCCTTACAGACAGGAAGAAAACGGGGAAAGAACAGGCGCAGAAGACTCCTCAGTCCTCTTGACCTTGGGAAAAATACGATCCATTTCACACATTCCACACTCTTCATGTGACCTCGTTTCACTGTGAGAGGCTGAGAGACGAGGTCTGTGACTGACCACTGACTTTGTACACTTGGGAACCAGAGCACAAAACTTCAATGAGCCCTCCCGGAAGCGAGGGGGTTGGACCTACCCTCAGATATCAATCGATTATGGATCCCAGAGAAATCACGAGGTGGGGAGGAGCGCAGTTACTTACCAGTTGTATCTAGTACAGACAGCTTCCCTCAGCCCGAAGCAAGCCCCTTGGGTGGCACATCACATCCAGCACTGCCAACCTGGGAAGATGGTTTAGGGGGACAGTAATAGCATCTGGTCCGGCTAAACATTTGTGCCACTCAGCCAGCGCCAATCGTTCCTCGCGGTAAAGCCACTCCATCTGGTGTCTAATCTGCCAGGATTCTGACTGGTGCAATCTCTGAGCACTCTCGGGAGAAGAGTTAGTGTAATAAACGTAAACAGCCTGAGCGGTTTGTTGCAGCTGGGCCTGAGTGGAGGATAGAGGCAATCATCTCAGGATGAATGCTCGCTTGTTGCTCTATGAAAAGCTCTCAAGTAGTCGCTTTGCCTCCACAAGTGGCTGGTTGATGTTCTCAAAGGACCCTCCTCGGCGGAGGGCTCAGCACTGTTTTTCTCCAGTGCCGTTTACAATGGCAGCAGCAGCAGTTGCTAGGTCAGCTTTGCTGAGGCTCCACACTGTTGAACTCATTCATAGCTCCGTATGCTATTCTGTTCATAAGGCAACTAACTAACTGTGTAAAAACTGGTGTGGCCAAGGCCAAGCGGAACCATTTTAGGTGATGTTTCCTTTTAATTTTAAAAAATCATTAAAATTCATTTAAAAATAAAACTTAAAAATTACTATTTTATGTGTTTAGGTGTTCTGCCTGCATATGTGTCTGTACAATACATACATGCCTGGATGTTTAAAGAAGGCATTGGGTGCCTTGGGACTACATACAGGTAGTTGTGAGTTGCCATGTAGATCCTGGGAATAAACCCAGGTCCGCTGGAAGAGCAGCCAGTGCTCTTAGCTGCTGAGCCATCTCTCCAGGCCCCGTTTTCTGACTCTTGTTTGGTGCCTCATCTAGCATGGTTAGTATTGGTGTGTGCTAATGGTACTCCGGGGAAAAATTAGTACATTTATTTGTTTGGGAGAGGGACGTGCCGTATGTGGGCATGGAGGTCAGAGGACAGCTTTACCACATCAGTCTTCTCCTTCCACTAGATGGGTCCAGGAGGATGGAATTCCCGATTTTTTTTTCTTGAGGCAGGCTCTCACAAGGTAGCTTTAGCTATCCTGGAACTCACTATGTCAACCAGGATGGCCTCTAACTCACAGATGTCAGCCTGCCTCTGCCTCCCAGGTGTTGGGACTAAAGGTTCGTACCATCACCCCAAGCTGAGGGTAGAACTCTGATGGTTTGGCAGCCATGCCATCTTGCTGGCCTAGTAGCCCTTCTTGATCACTATCATTGATCCACTCACACGACGATTCTTCCAATCATTCATGGTTCCACATATTGCACTCTTTCCAGGCATACCAATGGTCAGGTCCATGATCCCTTTATACCCTTTTATTGGAACAGTTTCCTCTCCACCCAAAGAGAATACAAGGAGTCCTGCCTGAAGTTCCAGCCCCAACACTGCTGTCTTCCTTCCTTCTACCCTTTTGCTTCCAATGTTGAGGAGCTAACTCACACTTCCTAAACAAGTACTCCACCCTCCCTCAGCTACACCCTCTCCTCAGCCTTATGCTTTTCCCTTAGATGTTAGGGACACAAAGCACAATATTTCCAGAGAGGAGATGTCTTGCCATGTACCAGAACAAGTGGACGCTTCTCCAGTGTAGCAGGCATGTTCCTTCATGGTTTTTTTTTTTTTTTTTTTTGGTTTTTTTTTTTACCCAGTCACTCAGCTGGAGCTCTTATCTGATCCTTCATGTTTTTAAGGGTTACCTTAGATCTGTAGTGTCTGTGTCTTGACAGCATTCCAGAGAACTGGGCATCTCTTACTTACCAGGTTTATCTTGATATCAACAGGGTTGACCAATATAAATGTCAGTAGGATGTCAACATGATCCTTTTGTGAATTTTGTTGTTGTTTTGAGACAGTGTCTTGTTACATGGCCAAGTGTACCCTCCAATTTACGATCCTCTTCCCTCAGCCACTTCAGTGTTTGGATTACAGTATACCCCCACACACCCTGCACTGCATTTTGCTTCTTTGTTGGCTGGAGCACCTGGAGAAACTTAGAAAGGACCAGCCAAGGACATTGAATCACCACATCTCATTCTCTTAGGCCACCCAGACCAAACCTTGCTCATTATAACACTGAGCTGAGCATGCCAAGGAGTTCATGACCACTGTCTTTCTGTTTTGAACGGGTGCTCTTAGACCTTGAAGTGAGAGTGTCTGCGAATGTGCACACCACCTTTCCATTTAAAACACGGTTTATATTATGTGCATGAGTGTTTTGCCTCTGTGTGTGTCTGTGTACCACATGTATGCCTGGCATCCCTGGAAGCAAGAAGGGAGAATTCCCTGGAATTACAGATAGTTGTGATCCGTCATGTGGGTGCTGGCTGAACCTAGGTCCTTTGTGAAAGCAAGATCTATTACCTGCTGAGCCATCTCTCCCAAACTTTACTTTTTTTTTT